>CATIWF010185383.1:0-26865 GCA_949630135.1 Balakata baccata
TACCTCTGAAGGACAACCCCAAACTCGAAAATAATTCAAGCTAGGTTTCCTTCCAATGCACAACTCAAACGTTGTTTTACCCACAGACTTGCTGGGACTCTATTAAGGATATATAATGCCATTTTCATAGTCTCACCCATAAAAATTCTGCAAGAGTTAACCCTGACATCATGCTCCTTGTCATTTCATTTAAGGTACGATTCCACTTTTTGGCCACACCATTCTATTTAGGATTATCCAACATAGTAAATTAAGCTACTATTCAACAATCCTCCAAGCATTTGGCAAAATGACTTTTTACCTAACGTGCAACACTAGATTTGCCATAATATTCTCTACCTCGATCAGATTTAATAATCTTGATAACTTTTCCCAACTGTTTCTCAACTTCAATCTTAAAAATCTTGAATTTATCAAGAGATTTAAAATTTTTTTTTAATTAAGTACTGATATACATATCGGAAAAATTATCAATAAATGTTATAAAATACTTGTTATTGCATATTGTGGGTGAGTAAGTCCCGCATATATCTGCATGAATTATCTCTAAGAGATCTAAATTTTGAATATATCATTTTTCGTAATCTTGGTTAGTTTGCCCTTACAAATGTCAACACATATTTCTAGGTCACTGAAGTCAAAGGCAGACATGATATTATCCTTCATTAGCCTTTCTACCTTTTCCTTAGAAATGTGGCTAAGCCTTTTATGCTACAATATGGAAGACTTATAATTTACTAAGGATCTTTTAGCATCATGTTCAACAATACATGATGTAAAATAAATGTCATTTGAACTCAAACACATTTGATACAGACCACACGACAAAAAGCAACGACCAACTGCTTTTGAATCAAAAGTTATGTTCACAACTACATCTTTAAATACAAAAGCATATCCAATTTTGTCTAATTCATATATTAATATCAAGTTCTACTTAAATGACGGTATGTACAAAATTTTTTTCAAAAAGAGTTCAAAATCAGTGTCAAGATTCAAACAGATACTGCCAATAAAAAGAACTTCCACTGTGCTATTATTGCCAACTGTGAGCACTACTCTTCTTTATTTGATTTTCTCTTGTATATAAACCTCTGCAATATGAATGTAATATATTTAGTCGCTCCACTATCAAGCCACCAAGAACTGAATATGGCATCAACCAAATTGGATTCACAAACAACAAGACCAAAAGAGTTACCTGTAAGATCACACTTTTCTAACCAAGCTTTATATTTCAGACAATCCTGCTTTTTATGACCTTTCTTTTTACAAAAGAAATATTTAAGTTTTTTTTTTCATAAAAGCTTTATCAACACCCACAACACCAGATTAGGTAGACTCTATAAAAAACAACAGCATTAAGTTCAGCTTTCTTACATTTTCTTTTGCCTTTCTACTAAGGACTTGATATAAGAAGCGCAGTACTAACCTGACCAGCTTTTAGCTTTTCTTCCTTAGTTACACATGTGGCAATGAAAAGCATTAACTATCCATGGATCCTCCCTTGAGTTGTATGCAGTAACAAGCGTCCTAAACTCTAGTGGAAGAGTATTGAAAGCTTAATGTATGATACAAGCATCAGGGAGAATTATGCCAAAGTTCTATAGCTTATTCTATACATGGACCATGGTGAGAATTTATTTCCTGACACCTCCTACTTCGTTATACTTCATGGAGTATAGCTGCTTCAAAAAGGTACCAATCTCAACATTGATAGATACCTGATAATGCTAAAACATTGTAGTTAGAAACTCTTTTGCTATATGAGTCTCTGGTAAACTGCTCAATATGTGCTCTAGAATTGACCTTTTTATGGTCAAATAATACATGCGATTTATTTTGTACTATGTTCAATGCATCTCTTATTTAACAACTAAACTCTCAGCAGTCAGGCCACCTGGCTTGGGAGTTGTCATGACAATATCAATATCTACCAACTCCATAGCTAATTCCATATCTTATAATTAGAGACAGTCAGTATTTCAATAGTCATTGTATTATTGTTAACTGAAAAAGTGACTGAAAAATTAACAATGTAACACACTTTAGTAAAAGACAATAATAATACTCAAAACCATAGAAGAGTATTAATCCAAGAATTTCAATGAATCATTATATAAATACCTTTATGCAAAATATATAACACGCAATAGAAAATTCTCAATATAAGCATAATCTGGAAATTTACCAAATACTTACAAATTTATCACTTTTTGGTATATAAACAACTTATACCAGCTCATTTTCAATCATATATCTTATATTTTTCAACTCCAAATTTAATTTATAATAAACACTTTTAGGCTGAATAATTATAAATTAAACATGAAACATCCTTAAAATATATAAGACGAAATATTTCTTAAAATCTCAACTAAAAAGGCCATTTTGACGACAACATTTCAACTGGTTTTAAAAGAAATTCTTATACCGGGATATACCTTATTTATTGCCTTGAAATAACTTAATAACATAATTTTCATTCTTTATGGACGTGAGGCTAAATGTCCTGAAATATTATGTTTATAATAATTTAATCAGCTACATTGTCAATTTCAATTGAGAAAAATTAATTTCCAGATGTGACAATTTTATGTCTATGCATACATTAAATATTTAGAGAAAAATAATTTACCTCTTAAAATGTCACAAATTTTCTCAAATATGACTTTTAAAAAAATAATTTACTTCTTAAAATGTCACAAATTTTCTCAAATATGGCTTTTAAGAATTAATTTATAATTTTTTAAATTAATTTAGGTCAAAACCGGGAGAAAAAAGGCCTCTAGGAGTGAATAATAACCATATAGGAACTTAATTGAAAAATTCAAAAACTTTAGAGGCAAAATTTTGAAAAATCCAGAAAATAGGGGTAGAAATGCAAAAATCGAGAAGGTAGGGCAAGTGGCGCGCTCCGCCCGCGACGCGCCCATTCGCGTCTTTGGCACGTGCAATGCAAGCGCTAGACACACTCCCTCACTGCTCTAGTGCACACCCACGCTCGTGCTTGGCGGCATACGCCATCTTCTTCCCAAAACCTAATCTTGTTTTTTGCAATTTTTCAATGAAATTTACTGCTGAAAAGCCACCAAATCCCATTTTCACTCCAAAACTCAATTAAACTCAAGTTTTTCTCCTTAATTCAATGAGAAAAACACGAAAATGGCTCTAACAATATGTGATTTGGCTTTGATACCACTTGATAGAAAATCAATTTAACCAAACCTATTCCCATGATCTAAAACATAAAATTTAGAGCACAAAACAAGTTTAATCGAGATAGAGGACGTAGAAAAGAATCTGATTTCGTTGATTCCATTGTGATATGAACGACCTAAATGAGTTTGCACCAAGAATTTTTTTCGTTTCCTAACTTAGAATGATAAAATTTTTAAATTTTATCTTTTTCCTTTATCCCTATACAATATTATAGAGAAAGTGAGAGTCAGTAATAAGAGCGACTTAGCCCACTTAATATAATAATTATGGGTTGTCCATCACACCCATATTATTATCTAACTCATATTAATTATTCATATTATCCCTATACAACTTTATATAGGGAGTGAAAGTCAGTGACAAGAAAAACGTAACCCACTTAATGTAATAATTATGGATCGTCTATCACACCTATATTATTATCTGACTCATATTAATTATCCATACTAAATTAATTAATAAAGTCTTTCTTAAATAGAAAATTGATCAAATTTTTAAAACTTTTTTATTTTGTATTATATTTTTATTTCTCAATTAATGAACTCATATAAATAATTAGATATGAAACAAATAAAAGTGGGACTTGGCGGTGGCCATCTCGTTAAGGGAAATACTTATTTTTTTAGCTATTTTTATTTGGAAAATTCCATTGTTTTGCTTGTGTTTTCATAACAACAACGTGACTTTCTTCTTCTCTTATTCTGCAATTTTATTCTGCTTGTGTTTTCTTGTTTTCAATTATTTCATGAGCAATCATCATTGATGGGAAATGAAGAGTTATAATTTCTGACTCAATCCATTATCCCAGAAGTACTGCTGAGGTAATTAATTAATTAATATCTTATCTTAATTACATTTTCATCATTAAATGATTTTGAGATTTGATGGGTATCTTCAATCCCATATACCATTATGTCATATTTTCACTGAAATATATTGCAGTAACATTAACACATTTGTTAGCTTAGATCAATTTTTAGGAGGAAATTTGAGATACATTCAGTTTATCATATTATTTGTAGCTCCTTTAATTTAATTGTTTTATTTACATTAGTCAATGTGAATATGTATAAATGTTATTATATGATTGTATTATAAACTTGGTGTATAAATGAATGTATGGATATGATTTGGATAAGAAATAAAGGTGAGATGTTAGGGAGTTTACAATAAATTGATTACAGAGAAAGATGTGATTTTTCAGGGAGCAAGTGTTGAAGGAGTACCAAAGAGACTAACCTTCGACGAAATCCAAAGCAAGACATACATGGAAGTAAAAGGAACAGGCACTACTAATCAATGCCCAACAATTGAAGGTGGAGTCGACAAATTCGCCTTTACACCAGGAAAATACAATGCCAAGAAGTTTTGCTTAGATCCAACATCCTTCAGAGTGAAGGCAGAAGGTGTAAGCAAGAATGCTCCATCTAAATTTTAGAACACAAAGCTCATGGCCCGTTTAACCTACACACTTATGGCACAATAAAGTTTGAGGAGAAATATGAGATTGACTATGCTGCAGTGACTGTTCAATTGCCTGGTGGTGAACGTGTGCCATTCCTTTTCACCATCAAAAATTGGTTGCAACAGGCAAACCAGAGAGCTTCAGTGGTGAATTTCTTGTACCATCATACCGTGGATCCTCATTCTTGGACCCAAAGGGCAGAAGTGGTTCTGCTGGGTATGACAATGCAGTTGCATGGCCTGCTGGAGGAAGAGGTGATGAGAAGGAGTTGGCTAAGGATAACAACAAGAGTGCTGCATCATCATCAGGGAAAATTACTTCGAGTGTCACAGGAAGCAAGTCGGAGACTGGGGAGCTTATCAGTGTATTTGAGAGTTTTCAGCCATCTGATACTGATTTAGGGGCAAAGGCACCAAAGGATGTGAAGATTGAGGGAATTTGGTATGCTCAACTTGAGTCATAGATAAAATGTTGTATGACTTTGTGGTGTTTATAATCTTTGGTACAGATTTTGCTGTATGTATAAGTGTTTGCTAAACTTTTCCATCAGCCAATTCAAATGCTCGAAGACTATTTTTCTTGTATATTAATTATATCATCATCCTTGCCACTTGTGATAGTGCTTTAATCCGTTATCAAAATTATTCAATTAATTTTCTCGATTATAGATGTCAAACTAATTTATGCATTATTTAGAAAATATTTAACAATTAATTATAATTGATAGAGTTAATTATACAAATTTTTTAATAATCTGAAACACTCAACTCTAGTGACTCCATTTTTCGTGTCATATATCCTGGTACTCTTATAGTTGCATATGTAATAAGTGCAAAATTTCATAATGTATTTATGCTTCAGTGTCTGAAGGAGATGAATCTCACAATAAAGTCTTTCAAGATCTTCAGGGTTTTGTAAGAAAATCATTGAGCTTGACCTAGTTCCATGCAACTTCAATCCCTTCATACTCACCAAATGCTCTGTAACTGCCTCAAATCCAATGTCCAATAACTTAGGATCAATAGCCCACCCAATTTCCAGAACAAAAAGAAAGATCTTCAAAAAAAAAAAAAAACCCAAATTTCTCAAATACACCAAATGGGCATACATCAAATTCAGGGAAGAAACCATTAAAATTAAAAAGTAAACAAAAAAAAAACAGAAGAACTGAAATGGGATTCAAGCAATTTAATGAAAGAGAAGAACTTTAGTACATGTATACACTGTTTTTCAAGCACGTTTACCAAGGATTTCATTATCTTTATACTTCATTGATAGTTTTAGTTTCCTTCACCTACTCGGATGTTTTGTCTTTTCGATATTGCTATATATATATATATATATAGATGGTGCGGGTTCGCGGGTTAGTTCTAAATTGAAATATAAAAAATTTAATCCTATTTTAGGATTCTAATAATAAATGATGGCAAAAAATTTTTTACTTTCCAAATTGGAAAATATATTTATTTTATAAATAAAAATAAGAATTTTTTTTTTGAGTTTTCTATCTATAACTTAAAAAACGTCAGAAATATATTTCCAATTTTTTAAATTGGAAAATAATACAAATAAACTCTAAATTCTATTTTCTAGTTTTTTTTTAATAATTCATATTTTATTTTATTAAAAAAAGGGAAAAAACTATATTAATCATATATTAAGGTGATAAAAAATTTCTACCTAGAATTAAGCAAACTTGGCAAGAGCAAACACTAAAAACCATGCTTCCAGCCACAAAGAACAGAAAGAAAAACAAATCTAGAAAACAAAATACAGAAGAACATGTTGGAAAAATTGTGATTATTAGTCATTTTAAAAGGATAATTCGGGTGGATCCTACAACTCGGTTTTAGGAGAAAGATCCGAATATATGTTTCTTGATATGAAAAATATGAATTAATGTATTCATATGTTCAAAATAAAGAATCTGTGAATACAAATTGAAGCTCAAAGTAATCTCCATGCTAAGGAGATATAAAGAGAAAAAGTGAAAGTGCGAGTTTTGTCCCACATTATTAATATATGAAGTTAGACTTGTTTTTATATATTAAGATACATTCTTACATAGATAAGAAAGTAGTATGGAAGGCTCTCTCTTACACACTTAGGCGCAGGGGAGGGGGTGCAATGCATGGGTGCACGACCTGCGTACATGAATATCGATCCAAATCTTTTGCTCCAGACCAAGCCCAATTTTTACAATTTTTTTTTGGAAACTAAAGCAACACTCCTGTGTTGATCCACATGGCTAGCAGTCTGTCACATCCGTGTGGATTGTGTTCCAAATTAGTCTTTTTAGCTTCTTGTCTTTTGGAATTTCATTTTCTAATATTTCAAAGATTAATTTCACCATTATTTGAGAGTTACAAAGACATTATTGATAGCCTTTAAAAGAAATTAATCACAATTAATCACATATCTCCTCCATCTAGTATAATAATTGTAAAGATATGGAAAGATCACTATGAGGGATATACTAGTGAATATTGGAAATGAGGTTAAGCTATGCTTTTAATGATATATTTGTGTAAGGTATCACCTATGTGGGAGTGAAGTGGGGCCGCTTCAAAGGAGAAGGTGTTAAAATTCAATTCTCCAAAAACTCTTGCAGAACTAAGTAGATGTTCAGGGCTAAAATGAACATAATAATGAGAACTGAATTTTGTCAAAAAATATTCCTATGTGGAGTGTATTATATTTACTTGAGAAAGCTGAACAATTCAATGATATCATGTCAACTGGACAGTAAGTAAATTAAATAAATTTTTATAAGGAAAGGTTCAAAAGGTAACACCTACCTATCCTATACAGGTTTCGATTGTCAAACTCTATCACGTAGTAAGACTTTATTCGTCTTACTTTTTCTCCCAATTTTATTCATGTGGGGGATTATTGGAAAAATTTTGATTATAAGCCATTTTGAGAGGATAATTCGGATGAATCTCACAACTCGGTTTTGGGAGAAAGACTCGGATATGTGTTCCTTGACATGAAGACTATGAATTAATGTATTCATATGCTCAAAATGGAGAATGTGTGAATAGAAATTGAAGCTCAAAGTAAGCTCCTTGCTAAGGAGACATAAAGAGAAAAAGTGAAAGTGAGAGTTTTGTCTCATATCATTAATATGTGAAGTTAGACTTGTATTTATATATTAAGATACATTCTTACATAGGTAAGAAAGTAGCATGGAAGGCTCTCTCTCGCGCGCTCAGGCGCAGGGAAGGGGGTGCAAATCCATGGTCTGAGATAGGCTAATGCATAGGTGCCCGACCTGCGTGCATGAATATCGACTCAAAATCTCTTGGTCCAGATCAAGCCCAATTTTTACATTTTTTTTTGGGAAACTGAAGCAACACTCCCGTGTTGATCCATGCGGCTAGTAGTATGTCATGCCCGTGTGGATCCATACGGTCATGTGGATTCTACACTCCCGTGTGGATCCACACGGCCAAGCCTTTGCCATGCCTGTGTTGTTGTGCTGCGTGTGTGCATGGCTAATCCACACTCCCATGTGGATCTACACATTAGTATGAATTGTATTTCAGATTAGTCTTTTGAGCTTCTTGTCTTTTAGAGTTTCATTTTCTGATGTTTTAAAGATTAATTTCAACATTATTTGACAGTTACAAAGACATTATTGACAGTTTTTAAAAGAAATTAATCACAATTAATCTCATGTCTCCTCTATCTAGTATAAATAGGAGCTTTTGGCTTGTGTTGTAAAGAAGTTTTGGAGAGTTGAGTTTGATTCTTATTGGAAAAGTCTTTTTCTTCCCTTTTCTTCTTCTTCTCAAGTGATAGAAAGTGTGACAAATACTCAGTTCGCTGCAAGCAAGTGTTTGTATGTTCAATAACTACTTGAAATCTGTTGTATCTTGAAAGACAAAAGCCAGTTATCCTAAACACCAGTGGTAGGAGGCGAATTTATCTTAAAGAAACGTGTGGAACACAGACATCAAATTGTTTTCTATCTCTCTTATTTTTTTAAATATTGAATTAGCAATTTCTCCTATTGTTTTTCTCCTAACAGAACAAAACAAAAAACCAGCAATCATCTTGGCCTCTTACTTCCCTTACTGTTGGATAACAATTTAATCCCATCTGGTGACATAATAAGGCTGGATATGCTATTGGGAAACATAGAGTGGGAAGCCTTTGAACCAAAGCCAGACTCGCGTAAAAATAATATGGGTTATTGTTTGCAGATCATTTGCTTCCCCTTTGAAGTATAATTTATTTCTTCTCAACCATAAGGACCAAGAGATAGCATAATATAAAGTGCACCATAATTCTCTTTGCAGTGTACCCGAAACATAACTCTTCCAAAGAGTGAAAAATTATGCCATGTTTGCTAGTACCACCATAGATAGACCCTACTAATTCAAAAAGAAACATCAGGTTTTCCAAGCAATAGGGAAATGGAGCAAAATATGATTTACACTCTCACCAAAAGTATTGCAAGACAAACAACGATTATAACTAATAGTGCACATACCTCTAGCAAAAAGGAAATCTTGAGTTGCAAGGATATTGTTAAGAACTGACCGCCCAAAGAGTTCAATCTTTGCAGGGATAGAATTCGACCAGACATAAGGAATACTACTGCTATCTGAGAACTTACAATTCATAGTTTGGTAAGAGGAGTGAACCTGACTTGTCCTGCTTCCAAAGAATATGGTCAAGCCAAGCATCATCATTAGTGACCAAGACATCATTAAGAGAAGATAGTAAAACACCCATTCTTTGAAGTTCATACTTCGAGAGTTGTTGGGTCCAGTTGAGATTCTAGAACCAAACCCCATTGTGATAGCTACCCATACTAGAAACAAATGCATAAGGCTCAGTTGCAATTGCAAAAATATCAGGAAATATATCAGCTAAAGGGTTGGTGTCGTGCCAATGGTATGTCCAGAAGAGGATACTCCGCCCATTTCCCAAATTAAACCTGAAGTTTTTCTGCAAAAGCTTTGAGAAAGCATTATTTCCAACAAAGGTGGTGATAATACCTCTCCAGACAGTAGAGCAAGTAGAGGAAAGAGCAACAGAGTCCAAACGGCTCACACCATATTTGTAATCAATAACCTCATACCATAAATTCCTAGCTTCCAAGTTAATTTTTCACAGCTATTTAAAAAGCAAGGCCTTGTTGCGCACAAATAAATCACAGATGCGAAGGCCACCATAATGCTTTGGCCGAACTTGAGCATCCCAATTAATGCGATGCATTTTTTTTTATTGTTAACACCTCCACTCTAAAAAAATGCTCAAATGTGCTTGTTAATATTGTCTGCTACAGCTTTTGGCATATTGAAAATAGAGAGAAAATATAGAGGCAGTGAGGAGATACAGGATTTAATAAGAGCTAAGTGCGTAGATTGAGAGAGGACTTTACCCTTCCAAAAAGAAAGGCCCTGCCAAATCTTTCAAATAACTAGTGTCCAAGTTGAAACCGAGTAGGGGATGCTCCCAGAGGCAAGCCTAGATAATTAAAAGGCAGTTCTAAAGTCTTGCAAAAGATAGATGAGGCAATGTCATTGATATCACCGGTGTTAATACCCACAATAGAGCTTTTGTGAAAATTAATGTACAAGCTAGAGATAACAGAAAAACACTGCAGCATCCTAGCCAAATTCAAGAAATCTTCAACAGTAGATCGTGAGAAGATGAGCATATCGTCATCAAATTGCAAGTGGATAATGATAGGGCCATGTCGAGGGATTTGATACCCGAATAACATACTAAAACTCTGCATTTTATTGGTAGGGCAGAAATTGGTTGAACTGCGACGATGAATAAGAAAGGCGAAAGGGGGCAACCCTACTTGATGCCATTGAATAAGCGAAAGTCCTCAAAGGGAGTACTATTAACAAGGATAGAGGACAGTGAGTTACTGAAACATTCTAGAATCCAGTTGCACCACTTTGTCCCAAAACCCATTTGAGTCAGAACCCATAACAGATAATCCCACTTTACAGTATCAAAAACTTTTTCAAAGTCAATTTTGAAAAGAGAACATGATGAGCTAGCTTTTTTGCAAGAGTCAATGATCTCATTGGCAACAAGAAAACCATCAAGAATTTGCTGCCCGGAATAAAAGCTGCTTTGTTAGGACTAATCACATAGTCAATGATAATCTTTAGTCGATTAGCTAATAACTTTGCAACAATTTTGTAAATACTATGAATCAAAGAAATAGGTGTGAATTCTTCAACCCGACATGCTCCAACTTTTTTAGGTACCAACATGATAAAGGAATGTTTTATGGCATCAGGGAGTGTACCTGATACATAGAAAGTGCTAATCATGTTCCAAATATTCATTTTAATAAAATTCTAGGTCTTTTTATAAAAATAGAAATTGACCTCATCTGGGCCGGTGCTTTGGATGACCTGCAAGACCAAACAGCGCTTCTAACTTCATCTAAGGAGAAAGGTCTCTCTAAATGTGAAACTTGTTCTTGGTTAAGTTGCTTTAAGCATAAACCATGGATGATACTTGAAACCATTGGGTCTTTATTAAACCTTTTAGAAAAATGGTAAAAAAAGGCTAAGGAGATGGAGGCTTGGTCTTGCAGAACCCGTCTGCCTAAGAGAATATGCTGGATAGAGTTGCGCCTAAGCCTTTGAGGCTTACATGTGAAAAAACCTTATATTTTTGTCTCCTAACTTGCACCACTTAACTCCTAATTTTTGGCGCCATAGAGATTCAAGCTAGTGATTATAAAAATTGAGCTCATCTTTCAAAGAGGCCAAACGATTTGTCTCTTTATTAGTGAGGTCCTAGGAATCCCCTGAAATATCCAGCTTGTGTATAGCCTTCTTAATAGAGCTGACAATAGAGTAAAGATTTTCGAAACACTGTTTATTCCAATCACCCAGGAAATTCTTCAATTTTCTGAATTTGCAATGCAAAGATAGGAATGAAGGCAGATCATTCCAAAACTGACGAACCAAAGCGGCAAAGCCAGGCACATTCCACCAACAGTCAATAGTGCAGAACAAATTAGGACCTGGATTAAAAATAGCATTACCAAACCAGAGCAAACAGTGGTCAGAGGGTCCTCTTGGAAGGGCCATCAATTGAGAGAATGGGTACGTATGGAGCCAATCAATAGAGACCAAAGCTCGGCCAATACGACTTCGGGAAATGCTATTCCGCCAAATACTGTTTTCCACATCTAAACACATCCTAAAAACTTATAAAATTCTACAGTTCAATAAAATGTAGGGCTTGAATGATTAAAATTAACATAAGGTTGTGACTTAGTTGGCAAAATCAGGTTATGTTGGGAAAAGCTTCCGAATTTGAATCTTCTGAACACATCATTAGAAAGGTGTGAAAAGTTTTCGCTGTAACTAAATTTTAAATTTAATTATTATATAATATAAAAAGGATGATATTACATGTGATTTAAAAAATAAAAACCAAACACATAAACGAAAAATAGAGACACCTAACGCACTTGGCACTAAACTAATTGTTTTATGCAAATGTAACTATATAAAACTTAGAACTGAATGGAATAGAATTGGATTCGATTTACAATTTTATATGGTTTCATTATTTTCAATTATCAATTTAATTGGTTTTATTTTATATTAAAATTAAAATTTATTATAATTGGATTATTAATTTAAAATAATGTTCAAATCCAATGGATTAAATATTTCAAATATTATACATATATAAAAATTATGATTTTTTAAGAGAGATTTACTTTTTACATTTTTATATTTGTATGATAATCTTATATAATATTGAACATTGACTTTGATTCTTTATGGGTAGTTCTGCCTAAATTGAATTATGAAGCTGCTGCGAAAAGGCTATCCTAAAAGACAAGTAAACCTTTATTTTGCAAAGTTGAATTTAATAAATTGAAAACAATTACATAAAAAAAAAAAAAAAAGTCCACAAATGCAAATCATTCATCAACTATATTTTTTATAGCATGAATTACACCTCCAACTTTAACTTACCACAATTAAGTTTTTTAAATTTTAAATCGGTTCAATTATTAAGCTAGGGTGAATTTCACCCATGATACTATAATTATATAACTAATAACAATTCAGTATGTAGAAGATTATTTGTAATATAAAAGTACTCAAATTATGTAAATCGTAACAACTTAGTACCTCAAATATTATTTATAATACAAAAGTAATTTCATTTTTATTTTGTAACACAAAAATACCTCAACTTTTATTTTGTAACTAAATAGTACTTCCGTCTTTAACTGTTAGTCTCCCTAATATATGTGTGATATGAAATATCCACATTAGATAAATTTTAATAAAAATAAAATTAACTATAATTCATTTTTATTTTGTAACACAAAAGTAACTCAATTTTTATTTGTAACTAAATAGTACTTATGTCTTTAACTGTTAATCTCTCTAACATAAGTGTGATACGAAATATCCACATTAGATAAATTTTAATAAAAATAAAATTAGCTATAATATCCACATTTGATAAATTTCATTTTTATTAAAATTTATCTAGATATTTCATATCATACTTCAGTTAGAGAGACTAAGGAGGTGTTGAGAGTACTGTTGAGTGTTTCAAAAATAGATTTTGAATTTTTTAATTTAATTAACTAATTTTTTAATTTTTTATGAATTGTTTTTTTTTCAAATCTGCTTCTAGAAAAAATATCTATTTATCTATGTATACTAAAAACAGTTTTTAAAACTAAAAAAGTTAAAAATGCAAATTTTTTTTTTTTCCAAAAAGTGTTTTTTCCAAACACAATACTAAACGAGCCATAATAGCAGAAGACAGAAGTAGTATTTAGTTGCAAAATAAAAGTTGAAGTATTTTGTATTACAAATAATTTTTAAAATACTGAATTGTTACAATTTACATAAAGATACATTTATATTATAAATAATCTTTGAGGTACGAAATTATTATAATTTATATAATTGAAGTACAGTTAGCGAAATTCGCCTATTAAGCCGTTAATATTAGCACCGTTAACGCAACTCCATTGAGACAACTCGGTTTTTCTTTTAATCAATTAAAAGTTGACAATTGTGATACTTAAAACATTGTCTTTTAACCAATTAAAAAAGCAAAAAAAGATCAAATTAACTCTTAAACTATACCTAAAAATGCAAATTGGATACTAAACTATTAATTTTATACAATTAAACCATTTATCTTTTAATCTGGTACAAAGAAGGCTATAAACTATTCTAATTTGTGTCGTCTTTGATAAAACTCGCTAAGTTAACTTATTTACCAATCATAGACTGGCACACATCAGTTTTTAGCTCAAAAAAAATAAATTATATTAAAAAATATTTTAGATTAAGAATATAATTTATTTTCTTTTAGAGTTAAAAATAATTTTGAAATAAAAAATAATGATAACCCTAAACCCTAAAAAAAGTGAATTTTAAACTCAACTAGGAGATAAAAAAATAAAATCTTTAAAAAAAAATGAAGAATTTTAAAGAATATAATATTTTTAAAATCTATAAATTTTAACTTCTATTAAATAACTAAACAATAAATTTAACATAAAATTCATCTATTATTCTAATTCTTACATTTTAAATCGATAGATCTAAACATTGCATAAGCCTAGTGCCTCCAAAACAATAAAATATATTGACATTGGGATAATATATAGGTGGTTTCCCCTAATTGTTATGATGATTGGTCAAATCATTGTCATCATTCGATGAGTGATGATTTGATGAATCATAATCAAAATAAAAGTGCACATTTTCCGATTGCAAACACAAATTATTTTCGATTAATTTGTCCATGTATATACGTATAGTAAATGGATAAAAGGCAATTTTTTGGTTTTTGTTTTTCTTATGTATTATATAATAAAATACTGGTTAGTGTTCTTGCTTAGATAGTTAGGTCCTTTACTTTTTAACGCTAATTTTTGAAAAACCTTAGGTCCTTTATCTAATATCGCTTAAACACAAGCAAGTAGACCCGCCCTTCGCTGCAGCTTTCAATATTTTATCTTATATGTTTTAATTTAATAATTTATTTCATATAATTTTAAAAAATAATTTATGCAAGTGCAATATAATTGTCATCCAATAATTAATATTTAATAGTTAATGTATACGAGTATTTGTGAATGATCAATATTGTAAGAGTGAGAAAATTGTAATATCCGGCTTCTAATCACACGTATTTCAAAATCAGATAATTCGGATCAAAGTATAAAATGGAAAAAAATAAAATAAAATTCAATTTAAGAAATAAATAAATTAATTAAAAGATTTGAATTAAATTTGAAATATAAAAGAAATTAATTGAGGATTAAATTGAAGGGAATTGAGAACTTGGAGGGAGGAGTATTAAAAAGGAAAAATTAATTATGTAATTTCAAGAATTATGAAGTTGATGTTAGAATTTGGAAAAAGAAAAACAATCTTAGACTTCATTGAAAATAATAAAAAGTTTTAAGGTAAACTAAAATAGTGAAAAAAAAAGAGGGATAAAAAGGATATTTGCTATAATAAAAACAAATTAATTCAATTTAACAATTCTCAATGCCAAGTGGGATTTTCCCACTATCTAACATTAACTGTATATTAATTAATTTTAATCTACATATATATCTATATATAATATTAAAAAGGGGCACATTTTTAATCCATTTTTCTAGAGACATCTACACCTTTCCATTTTTGTTATTGCTTCGGAAAATACTGTTTAAGCCCAATACAAGCGGAAGAAGGAAACACTTTGTAAAGTTACTGTTCTAATAAAAAGTGTTTTCCCAACAGCTTTATATTCCCTTTGATTTAGTTGTTGATTTAATTGTTAAATGAAGCTGATAATTGGTATATGTTAATTGATAGCTGCAGGCTATTAACTGATTGATTTTGTATTTAATAAAACTAATTGAATTGCTAGAATATAAAATTATCAATAGAGTTATAATTTATATTATTTAAAGTATATATATTTTTATATGAAGTATAAGTAAATAAAATAATTATTTTATATAATTATAAACTATAATTAAAATAATAAAATTTAAGTAATTACAAATAAAAATTTTAAAAATATATATGTATATATATAAATAAATTTAATATTATTTATAATTAATATATTAAATAACATACAAAGCAATTAGAAATGTATTATATATTTTTTATTTAAAAATAAATAATATTACTAGTTTAAATATTATTTGTAATATTTTTATATTTGTAATTATAAATAATTTATCGATCCAAAATTTTAATTTGGAGAAAACAAGTATTTTATAATTAATAAAATATATAAGGTAATATAAACCAATTTAAAAAAAACAGATGATGATAAACAACAGTGATATTAAAATCAACTATCAGCTGCTAATTAAAAAAAATTATCAAACATCTCAATTGTTGAAAGTTTAAAAAACTATCAATTACCTGCAACAGTTAAACTAAATATCATTTAGTATATATAATAATATGTCAACGTTCACAATTTTTTTAGTCTAAAATTCATTTAAACATATGTCGTCAGTAATAAGTGAGGTTAATTTCATCCATAATCACTAAATTTTGTTTAACTTATTTCAAAATAACTTTTAAATATTCTGTAACAAAAAAATCATTAAACTATTTTTTTCCACAAAAATAATTTCTCATTTTTTTATTATTTCTTCAATTTAATCTTCAATTTTATTTTATTTAATTATTTACTATTTATATTTAATAGTTAATAATTAAGTTAATTAAAAAAAATAAGTAATAAAATTAATAAAATAAAATAATTTAAATATTCTTTTATTTTTATTTTTATTAAGATATTTGTTATGTTAATAATATTTAATTTCGATTTTATTTTTAATTTTTAATTATTTAAATAACTAACTAATTAAAAATAAAAATTATTTAATTTAATTTAATTTAAATTTAAATAAAATAAAAATTATTTAATTTATTTAATTTCTAACTAAAAATTATTTTTATTTTCTAACTAGCATTTTTTATTTAAAGATAAAAAGTAAATAATTAAATAAAATAAAAATGAAATTGAAGAAATAATAAAAAAATGCTAGAATGATTTTTGTGGGAAAAAAATAGTTTATTGATTTTTTTGTTACAAAACATTTAAAAATCATTTTAGAATAAGTTAAATAAAATTCAGTAACCATAGATGAAATTAATCTTTAATAAGTGGCCTATCGAACCAATTTTTTTTTTCTTTTATCTATAAGTTGACTATGCGGCACGATATTTTTTTTTTAATCTAAAATTCACTTAAACATATGTCATAAGATGGAAGATTAATTTGATTTCTAATTACTGGACTTTACTCTAACTATAATAAAATTATATAATTTTTTTTCCAAAAAAGTCACTCAATTATTTTTTATTTTACTAAAATTATTTCCAGTTCTGGCTAATTTTCATATTTAGATAACTGGAAAGTTAATGTAACAGCTAATGTTTTACTGAAAGTCTGACGTGGCATCTGACGTGTTACCGAAAATTAGCGTATAGTGACTTTAGTAAAATGAAAATATAGTTTAGTAAATTTTTTAAAACGAAAAAAATTTTATGATTTTACTGCAATATGCTGCAGATGAAATTAACCCGTAGCAGACCTCCTCAGTCCTCACCTCCTTGAGAAGCCCAAATTCTTTCCTAAACCCATCTCAGAAGAAAACAAATGCATCAGGAGCAGCAATAAGGCATAGCAAATTCTCTCCAACGTTTTCAATTTTGTTGTTCTCTTTTTAAGTTTATGCCTCTGCAGAGTTGTATTTCATTATCTGATTCTGTCATCATAAAATTTTCTCACTGATAGATCCATCTTTTTTATTTTAAATTTCAAAGTGTCCTTTAAATTTCCAGTTGTTATATGCCTCCTTCTATCTTTACTTTGTCAGCAAATCCTTCTATATTATACATGTAAAAATCGACATATATTGCTTAATCTGCCATTCTTATTGGCAAAACGACAATAATAGTATAATAATCTCTATATCTTTTTTTTATTCAAAAAAATGTCTATATCTTTTTAAATTCAAGAAATGAACAAAATATGATAATTAGATTTACTCAAAAATCTATTCATTATTATTATTATTATTATTATTTAAAAGATATCAATTTTTTTTAAAAGTTTTTACATTATAATAATGAAATTGCATCATTTCCATAAAAATATTATAATTTTTTCATAATTAAAATTATATAAAAAAGAAGGAGAAAAGGAATAAAATTATATAAAAATTAATTTACTTATTATAAAAAATAACTTTATTATTAAGAAAAGTGATTAATTTTTTTTTACTAAAGAAGACTAATTATTAATTAAATTTATTATTTTAAAAATAAACGAAAAATAAATTTTAGGTTGAGCTTAAGATGCCACAAGTCAATTTATGATTAGTAGCTGAATTAACTCAGTTAATTTTATCAAATGGGATAAAAATTAGGATAGTTTATAGATTTATATATACCGAGTTAAAACATAAAAAATTTAATTGTGTTAAGTCAAAGTTCAAGGTCTAACTCATACTTTTGCCATAATTCACGGCTAATTTGACCATTTATCTTTGTTTTAATGAATTAAACGATGCAGTTTTAAAAGACACATATAAACTTTTTAATGGTTAAAAGAGAATTAAGTTGAGTTAACAAAACTCTTTAATGGGAATAAACAGAAGTAAATTTTAGGAGTTTAATTGCATTGTTTTTAAACTTAAAAATTTTAATTGTATTGAGTCATATTTTAAGGTATTCTTTTGGATATAATTAGGAAATAATTTTGTACCTTTAGCTTTTTTTGTTAACCAAAATTTTCTATGTTTAAAAAGCTGTTCTATCTACCCTAAAAAATCTTGAATGATATAATATTATTATAGTGAGTGATCCTATAAGAAATTGAGAAAGTGACCCATATATATAGCTGTTAGTAGTTACATGTCATTTCTTATGATTTTTGTTATGTTTTTTTATATAATTATATGTTATTTAATATATATAAATAATCATATAATTGTTAGTAAGTATATAATTTTTGTTATATAATTGGAGATATATATATATATATATATATATATATATATATATATATATATATATATATATATATATATAATTGCTATAACCATATAATTGTTAGTAATTGATATCTTTTAGTTTTTCCAGCTCCGTGCTCCTGTAAGGTTGAGACAAAGAGACCTGGCTAGAGTCATCTGACAAAGCTAAGTCGGTAGGAGAAAGAAAAACTAACGAATAGGTATAGCTAGAAAAGTACAAGAGTTCATCTGTCTGGTGCATCTCTTTTATGATTTTTATAATATATTCGCTTATCACCTCCTGATACAATATGGCTTAAGCTGGTTTTGTCAGAGCATGATTGTTGCACACGCATTTAATACTTTTCGCCTGTCATTTCGGCACTCTATCCCACACACTGCCACTGTACAATGCTTTTTTCTTCCACGAGGGTCTAAGGCTTCTCAAGTTATGAGAACAACATCATTTCACGTACTAGATATTGAGATCGCGAGATCGAGTCTTTTAAATCAGATTGTGGGATCAGAGTATCATATCATGTCCTTGTACATGGATCACAACATCTAAGATTTTGGTAGGACGATGATAGGATCGAGGGATCGACACATTCTTCACATGCCTTGGTGTCAAATAATGAGATCTACGCATCTTCGTGCTGAGGTGCTGGGATCGAGTGATAAGTGTTATCAGTGGTGTGTATGCCCTAGTGCATTCATTACTTTTTATATATTAAATATTATACCATAATGGATACATGTATATTTCACATTCATAATAAATAAATATTTAAGTTGTTGATTAAATTATGAATGCAGTAGTTAAATATACTATGAAATATACAACCCTTTGATTATTTATAAAAAATTTATTATCAAGTTGTTGATAATAATGAGATATATATATCTGATAAAAGATAATTTTAAAAATATTCATAACCGGTATAGGACAATGAATTAGACATTCATTGAACCTCTAGGTTATCACATAGTTTATTTTGAGGAGGAATCTCATTCTCCATGATATAATGATATCTAAATAAACCGGTGTCTTCTTAAAGAGTTAAGAGTACCGAACAGTGACGCCTGATAATAACTGCATAAATAATGCTAGATGTCAACAGTTATTATATTGGTCATAATATATAAGTTTTCTGTAACTCAAAGTTCTTAGATTTGAGATGTTAAGACTGTCGTTTTATGGATAGCTGTGGAGGTGCTCTTGCCTTGTACTCAGCTATCCGCGCTTGGTAATCCAATTCGTAGTCACCACAGTTAGTTGTGTAGTGAAACATGAGATTACCAATAGCAGAACTCGTTACTCTGTAGCACCAGGGTAAGATCCTAATGGAGTTGCTATTTTAGTTATCATAAAATAAATTTCTGGCCAAGAGAAATATGACTTATTTAATGTAAGATTGAATTATTAATTAGATTAATAATGATAAGTCTTATTTAAATCAGAACGCAAATTATTACTCATTAGTATATTGACTAATAGAGTTTGACATGCTGTGACTCTAATCAATATCAAGATTATAACAAGAGAACTTAATATTATAATTTAGAGGTCAAAATAATATTTGAAATTTTATCGGTAATTAAAAGGAGAATTCCGAAAGGATATTTAATATATCCGGGTATATGAGGAATTCGGAAATGATGTCCAATATAATATTAAAGAGTTAAAATTATATTTCCATTCCAATAAAATTATTGACCTTATAAGTCACACCCAAAATAAATTATTTGTCTAATCCATATTTAAGATGAGAATAATTTAATTGAGAATTAAATTAGAAATGATCACTTATATTTTTGAGTTAAAATTAATATTGATTAATTTTAACTATTTCTCTTATATATAATTTTAATTAAAGTATTAATTAAAATTATTATAATTTAATTAAGTTGTTAATTAAATTAACTAAAGTGGTATATTAAAGTAATTACCACATATAATAGAAGAGAATATTAATTTTATAATTAATAATGATAGCTAAAAATTGAACTATGTAATTATTGCACTATCATTACATCATAAATTAAATTAAAAAAACAATTCAAATTTTCTTTTCACCTCTGTAAACCATATTTAATAAGGTTGAAAAAATTGTTTGGTTCTGTTGGCCGTTGGCCATATTCTTCTCTTCTTCCTCTTAATCTCCTTAATTTTCTTTAATCTTCTTCTTCTGATTTTTCGAATTTCTCTATAGCAAAAATTGGTTTTTGTTCCAAAAATTTTCGTTCGCATTAAAAGAAAATATTGAGAAAAAGTTTCTAAGGTATTAGTAGCTTATAAATTTATAAGAATGAAATATTTGTGATCATATATCTAGGACTAGCAAAGGAGTTTTATCAACGTATCTAAAGCTTTTGGTCTTTTTATTTAGTTTGCACTTTGATGAAATCGGTAATAAAATATTTGTTTTAATCCTTTTATTTTCAATTTTATTCTTAAAAATCATGGGATGATATTGGTAAAATGGATATTAGACATAAAGGTTACAAAATATGTTTTGCTAAAAGTTATAGATAAATGTTCAAGGTTAACATGAAATTTGTATTTTTATATTATGCAATATTTGATTGTATATTTCGATAAAATTAAAAATTTTTAAAATCTATAATTTTGACCGAAACATATAACTCATCTCAATCCAAATATATGTTCCGCTTCCTTTAAAAAGAACATCCATAGTCTGGTCGTGGGATCCCAGACTTTGTTCTTCTTGTTATCAGTAATTATATAATTTTTGTTATGACAATTATATATCATTTTTTATGAATAATCATATAATTACTAACTACTATAGGGGGTTTAAAGGAAGCAGCTCTTAGGTTTAATGGTGCGGTTGTAATGCCCGGAGCTTGAAAACCTTGGATAATCTCCAGTATATATAGCTGATTAAAGCACATAAATTAATGGGGTTTGAAGGAAATGTGAGCAGAAGGCACTAGTAAGAGTGAGGCAAAGACCATGGGGCATACGAGATCCTAAGAAGGTAGCTCAAGTATGGCTTGGTACTTAATTTACAAGGAAGTAACTCTTAGGTTTAAAGGAAGCAAAGCTAAGCTTAATTTCACTGAAAGAGTTCAAGCCACAACTAAATCAGGTTACTTTACGAATCGAGTCAACATTACTAATCAATACCTCCACCCAAGTCATTGGATCTCTGTCGCCTCAGATGTTGATCAATTCTTGAGAGAAAACTCAAAAATGGAGAAAAATATTTTCTGCATACAAAAGATAGAATGTAGCTTGTGGTTTTTATATAGAAGGTTCCGGAAAAATAGAGAAATAACTGGGGTTTTTACCTTAATGTGTCAAAAAAAATTATGAATATATGTTGAAAACAAACATATTTCCTTATGTGTTGTTTTTTGTCAGGTGGATGGGTGGAGTTGTCAGATGTACTAACATTACTACTCAAACCAACAACTTTAGTAGAGGAGTAATATCGCTAGTTAAACTAGCGATTATATACAAGAAAAATACAGAATAATATGATTCTCATACAATCTGGAAAAGCCGGTGAAATGAGTAAAAGCTACACTAAAATAACTAGTCATATGAGCGATTTAAGTGTCTAAAGCTGCACTAAAATTGCTAGAATTACTAGCAATTTTGGTGTCTGGCAGCTACCCCCGTAGGGTGAAAAAGGTGGCAGAAATGGCAAAAAATTGTTACTATAAGTGACGATTTTGAATTGCCATTATCACTCCCACCTGCCCACCATTCCTACCACCCAATCCTTATTAACCCACTCCATTGCAAGAAACCCTCACCGGTATATTTTAGTTCTATGAAAGAAAAGAAAAAAGAGGAGAAATAGAGTGAAAAAGAGTGAGTTTAGAGAAGGTGAGTTTCTTGTTCTTTTATTTAAAAAAACTTTATAACTTTCTAAATAAGTGAGAAAAAAACACCTGAAGCAAATTCTGAAATTTTGGTGAGTTTTTTTTCATATATTCTGATTTTTATTTTAATTATGTTCTGATTCTGATTTGATTTTATATTCATATTATTAATATAAGTAAAATAAGAAGAAAGAAGTAAAATGACTATTTAAGGTATGTAGATATTTTATTGAAATTTAATTTTATATGTATCGCATATTTTGTTGTGTAATTTTATTTGTTATATAGTATTGTATGTTTATTTTCGTTTTTTATATAATATGTAAATATTTATTTAATGTTAATTTATTCTAAAATATATTTGGCTTGTAGTAGTATACAAAATAATTATCTAAACTTGTTAAGCACTTCATATATTGTAAAAGATATTTGGCTTGTAGTTGCATAATTTTTTTATATATATATAAAATAATTACATCATATACATAAAATAATTAATTTTTTTGTAAAAAATATTTTCTTTAAATAGAGAAATAATATAAAAAATTATCTAAATAAAATCATTGGCATATAATATATGTATTTATTTGTCAATTATAAATCATGTAATCAATTTTAAATATTATTAGGAAAAATTAATTTTTTTAAATCATAAAATAATTATATACATAAAATAATTAATATTTTTATTGTTTGTATAAATATATAACTATTTGTTATTATTCATAATTATTTATTTTTTTATTAATATTTTATTAGTTATATATTTTTGTGAATCATAAATGTATATTATTATATGTTATTATTATTTTATTGATTGTATATTTTTGTGGAATTTGATAAATCATTTATTTGCTTTATTTTTACCATTTTGATTATAATTAATATAACTAAAATATTAATTATAATTTTTTTGGATATTAAATTTGTAGTCTATAAATATGACAAGTTTACAATATATCGTTGCTTATTAGACTTGAAAATATAATTTAGAATA
The DNA here is from genome assembly GCA_949630135.1 of Balakata baccata. Taxonomy (NCBI): domain Eukaryota; kingdom Viridiplantae; phylum Streptophyta; class Magnoliopsida; order Malpighiales; family Euphorbiaceae; genus Balakata; species Balakata baccata. The sequence goes on from CATIWF010185383.1 coordinate 23,560, forward strand.
AATCTGGTATTAATTAATATTAAAAATTATATATAGGAGTCCTGAGATAGTATTGGAAGGAAATGTGAAATTAGGCTATATTGATATCGCATTAAAATACGTTTGAATATATATTATTTTAATTATCGGGCTAATTAGTTTTCTTAAAAGATGGTGACATTTATCTATCAGATAGTGATAATTAATATTAAAAATATTAAGAACAATAGTACATCATTGTAAAATTAAAACATAGAACATAGTTTATTCCATTAACAGAACAAAGCAATACTTATTGAAATATTTTATTCTTCATTGGACATTTCATCACCTGAAGCTAATTTATAATAATCAATAGCATTGCTCACTTCTAATTCGTTAAGTTCTCTACTAACTGCTGCTGCTTGCTCTTTAGCATTTTGCAATATGTAGAACCTAAACCTACGAAGTAACATTCAATTATTTCCCTTACGAATCCTCTTAATTGCAAGCTCATTGTCAAAAATAACGTTTGACCACTGCGACAAATAGTGCATGTATTTCTTGCACTAAACCTTCAGATTCCTTGATTTTAAACTACCACTCATAATGTAGGCCAGCATAATACTCTCTCCTATCAGTTTATTTCTTACTTTCATAATCATTATTGAATGCTAGAAGAATCCAATTGTTGCTACCTTTACTACTTCCACAAAATCCAACCATTTTCAGTTGTTTTGTGTTGGCCACCTTTCACAAACTCTTTATTTATATACAAAACATTATCACATGCAAATAGAAACAATAGTGTCATCAAATCATTTTATTATTGCATTGTTTGCTTATTAAATTTGTCTAAAATAATCACATGCGAATAGTAATGATGTTGTATCATATTGTATTGTCAAATCATTTTAATATTGTGTTGTCTGCTTATTAAATTATTATTGATATTTCAGCTTGTGTAGTCATTTTATTGATATGTCATCAGTAATCACATGCATGTTTATAATTTTTGTCAGATATGGAGCCTCATAGGAGAGATGCAATATAGTCTGGCCCTTATGATCAATTATTATTGAGATTACAACGCGTATATAGATTAGAGGTTGTTTGGCACGATCAGCTCGAGTCTCCTGTACTCACATGTCGTCGTGCATCTATATTATTACATGTGGAGGAGGTTGATGCTCGTATTCAATACCTACTCTAGTAGACTAGATTTTTAGAAGTAGCTCAACTTGGATTTTTTCAATTGGATTGGCATCTTATCATTGCTGCACCCAATCATAATGTCATTACGGGTTCAAAATTGAACTTAAGGTGGCTTAGTGAACAATTCAGTAATCTCCCAAAAGATGCAGATGATGAGACTATTCACTGTCATGCACGTGCATTCATTTTGCGCATCATTGGTGGGATACTATTTGCAGACAAGTCAAGCGCAAGGATGCATTTAATGTTACTTCCTCTTTTAGAAGACTTGACTGCAGTGCATCGTTTCAATTGGGGTGGAGCATGTATTACATGGCTATATAGAGAGTTATGCAAGGCAAGAGATCCTATATTAGGTGGAAGCCACTTGAATATATGTAACTCTTAATAGAGCACAACGTTCACACACACACCTCTATATACTATTTAATGACGACCAAGGGATTGCATCTGAGATTCAGATATTGAATTCTATCATCCAAGTGGCATGTGAAATTAAGAAAACCTGTAAATTTGAGGAATTATTAGAGATGGTTGTGATTGCCCTTGCCATTTACTATTAGAAAAATTAAGAGAATTGTTAATTCAAAAATCAAATAAAATGACAAGAGGATGGTAGAAGAAATATGAGGCATGTATTGCACATGGTGTCCTTAAGACAAATTCGCCTCCTACCAACGTTATTTAGGAAAAATGGCGTTCGTCTCCCAGGATACAACAAATATCAAGTAGATATTGAATACAAAACACCCACCTACAGCGAATTAATTGTATGTCACATCCTCTATTACTTGAGGAGAAGAAGAAGAAGAAGATTTTCTCAACAAGAGGTAAAAACTCAACCCTGAAAAAACTTCTTTTCAACAAAAGCCAAAAACTCATATTTATACTAAATGGAGGAGACATGATATTAATTGTGATTAATTTTTTTTAAAGGCTAACAATAATATAATTATAACTCTCAAATAATTGTGAACTTAATGGTTGAACCTTAAAAAATGAAATTGCAAAAGACAAATATGGAAAATAATCTACACAGGCGTGTAGAATCCAATGACACGGGCATGGATTAGCCTACACAAGAAGCTCAAAAGACAAAGACAAAAATAATCTACACAGGCATGGATTAGTTCCAGAAATAAAAAAAATGTAAATTGAACTATGAAATTTCGGCCCGACATTGGTGTACGCACAAGTCGTGCACTTATGCATTGGTCTATCTCGGACCATAGATTTGCACCAATTGCGCCTGTGCACGCGAAATAGAGCCTTTCATATTACTTTCTTACCCATTTAAGAATGAATCTTCCTATATAAATACAGATCCAAAATCATATTTTAGTGATGTGAGACAATTCTCATTTTCACTTTTCCTCTTTATATCTCCTTAGCAAGGAACTTATTTTGAAGTTCAATTTCTATTCACACATTCTCTATTTAGAGCATATGAATACATTAATTCATAGTTTTCATGTCAAAAAACACATATCTGGATTTTTCTTCCAAAACCGAAAACCGAGTTGTAGAATCCACCCGAATTACCCTCTCAAAATTGCTCATAATCACAATTTTTCCAACAATTACTTCATAGCATCATTTGTCGTTCATAGCATCATTTGTGGAAGCTGAACTTCATGCCTGCAACTTAAATTACCAAAGGATTGTTGGAAATATTCGTCTATTAGCCGACTCTCTTACAATTATTTTACTTGTTTTTATCATTAATATCCCATACTTTGGTTACTTACTTCTCAGCTTGTGGGTCTGTGTGTTAATATGGCTTATATGAAACTCTTATAAAGAGTTGATTGGATTACTATGTCAAACGTCTTATCTCTTGCAGAATAGAGGCGGTGATGCACTCCGTGGATTGAAGAAGTTTTTGTGGGAGTGAGGCAACGAATCATATCCCTGGGTATGCATGAAATATTACAGAACTAGCTATAAATATTGAGATATATAGTACCATGGTTATAGCACACAGATTGAGTTTATCATGCAAAAACATTTATAAAATGACGTAAAATGATATATTTATATATATAATATAAATAAATTATATAATACATATTATATATTATAAAAATTATATTAAACATTTAATGCTAATATAAATACATATTATATATTTAT
>CATIWF010185625.1:0-19529 GCA_949630135.1 Balakata baccata
TCTCATTGGCCATATCATAGCAATCATGTAATTCAAATAAAGAAAATCAAGTCACATTACACGTAGCATGTAATAATCACACATACCAAAGAAATCGTTTGATAATTAAACTCACCTTTTCTTTTGCTATTGAACCTCTAACTTATTGTCTTTCACTTCCTCAAGGATCTCCAATATATTGTGAGCCTAATTGAATATATACTTGGTCAATTGGTAGCCAAATAAACTTAGTGAAACTTAAATAAATTGAAATATGCATAATATGGACCACTAACTAGGGTTTGGTATTATGGCAGTGTGACCTTCATGTGTTCAGTAGCTTATAAATTTTTCTATAGTAGTCCAATTTGTATGATTTTTATTTATAATTAAAGATAATAAATTTTAGAACAATTGAACCATTGTGGAATATTTTATATAATTTATATACATGTTCTGTTTTCTGCCCTTAGGCAGTTTTGGGATATCAAATTTACATCCTCATATCTTACAACATGTAAGTCATATTTTTATGAAGCTTTGTATGAATATAGATATGTTAAAATGGAACATTTTATATTCTGACAACTTTCATCCATTCTGCCTCTAAGGTCCTCATATGGTGGGGTACTTTTGACTGGTTAAAAACAGGGTTGGCATCTAGACCAATCTGATTTCTGAAGGTCATATCTCAGACAATACATAACCTATTTAGGTGATATTTATGCCAAAATTTAGTTAACACATTTACCTATAACTTTTTTGTTTTGATCATGTATAGATTATATCTATAAGGAACTCAAACTTGGCAAACAACTGACTGGACCTGCACAGGACACTAAGCAGATAGCTCAAATATAGAACAGACATTACTCTCTTGGCCATAACTTAACATCGGCCCATAATATGCTCCTAAAATTTAGTAAACAATAGATAAATATCTACAACTTTCATGTTCTGTATTTCCTCAAATATCGACTCTATCATACAGAAAAATAATCAAAACAGTAGATGATTTAGCTAGGTTCCACAATTGAACCAGTTCTAGTCCGATGCCAATATCTTTCCATAGACAGCAAATCTTACAACCATAAAGCTAAGACATAAAGCTACAAGTGTTATGTTTGATACCTTTCCAAAATCAGTTTCTATAGCTTCCAAAATCGAGTTCCAAAATATTGCTTGTGATAGACCCTAATCAGTCATAATGGACACTTAAACAATAAGAGATGATTACTTACTAAGAACAAACTTGCAAGGGCTGAATTTGCTACAAAACTTAGGTAAAACAATGAAAAAAAGAAAGCTCTTATGGGAGAAGAAGAAGAAGAAACAGTCTGGGGAGAAAATAGCTCTTCAGAATGTGTGAAAAAGCAAAATAGGCAGAAATGGATAAGCCAAAACTGCCTTCTTTTATCCTTTCTTCCTTTTCTTTTTTTTTTTTGAATATTATTATTATTATTATTATTATTATTATTATTATTATTATTATTATTATTATTATTATTATTATTATTATTATTATTTAATGCCAAAAATATTATCTAACCAATTCTTCAATCTAAATAATTTAACTATGTCAAATTTCATTTATTTCAATTTTAATCATTTTATATATTTCATTTTCAATATCTTGTGTCCTCATTTAAATTATAACTAGACGCATACAACTTGCTCCTATTGTGATAAACTGACCCGTGGCAAGTTTACCTCGTGAGCACGTCTAGTTAAAATCCCTATGTATGCATGTGTTTCGTATGAATGACATATATAAAACGAATATATCTAAATGAAATGCATGTAATAATGCATGTATAGATGGTCGAGGGTGTTATACTTACATCTCACTTTACCTAACATGCCAATACCACCATTTACAAATAACCAAATACATATTCAACTACAAGTCATGCAATCATTGCTTTTTTTCTAGGTAAAGGACTTACCACGTTTGTGCAACTTTTCTCAAACATAGTGTTTTCATAGAGCTTGTACATCTACAATTATCAATTCTTAATACAAACATAGAACTTAACTTATAACCAAGCGAAATGATAACCTTAGAATCGTACATACACATTTTACCAATTGACAAATATTTCTATTTCATAAATATTTCAAATATTTTTACTCCTTTTAATGTTATACTTCTATATCAATATTGCCTCCCTAGAGGCTTATCGAGGTTCCTTTTTCCATTTTTGTGATTCATTATGCATTATTTATGCAACTAAATGAACTAGAAGTTCTTTAGCTTAAATAAGCTTAATTTCCCTTTTAGTCCTTTATAATCTTTCGTTTCCCATTTACTAATGGTTACCTAAGAAAATCCAAGTTCCATGGATTCTATTTCATTGTAGATATTTATTAATGATAACTCTTGTGCCTAGAATACTAGGTGATGTCTTATCGTTCATTAGGTATCTATATATCGTCCTAGTTCCAAAACCATGACTTATGAAATCCCCAAATGTTCATATTCATTTTAATCATGTTTAGCTTATTCTTCTTTTATCAGTCCCAACCGATGTTATTTATTATTCAATAATATTTCTTAACATGTCATATATTACATATCATGTTACTAAATATCTTATCATATCATTTTAACAAATTAAAATGCATACATGTACTTACCTCCTATGGAGCCAACTCAATATCGAAGCCTTAAGTTTGCCTAGTCTCCTTGGTGGTCTATTCCACCTTCCAAATGCATCTCCTACACATAATCACAATCACTTCTCATCAACTCAAACTATGTATCAACATCTATAACTAAATAATACCATATATTGCAAACCCTAAATCTAAGGCCATCAAGCTAAGGTCTTTCTTACTTAAATCAATTAATTAAAATATAAATCAACTCCATCTAACCCTTTAAAGTCTTTCCCCCAAAGAATATTTAAGGTTTTACATCTAACTTACCCATTTGCAAATGAGTTTCTACCCAATTCAGGTAAATCAAATCAATTAACCACAAGCTTGTTCAAAGAGGAGGGAAAATATGAATCTTACCCAAAGGAGGAAGAAAATAAGGTTGACTTGGTGGAAAAGTCAAGTTCCCTCAAGCTCCACACTTTCTCTCTCCAACTTCATCTTCTTCCTTGGTGTATCTCTCAAATTCATGTACAAATCTTATTCTTAAGTTGTAAATCTTGTGTTTTAGGAGCTTAAAACTCATCAAAATCATGTAAGGGATGAGTTTTCTAAGGATTTGGGGCTTTGATAGGGTTTTGGGGCATTTTGGATCGAGTTTAAATGAAATAAACGGAGCTTAGACTATTTATAGCAGTCCCCTTCACAGCCAGATTCACGGTCATGACACTTTTTGCCTTGGCCATGAACTATTCTGCCCAAAAAAAAGCTCAAAATATGACCTTCACGATCATGAACAAGGCCCTTTCAAGGCCATGAAAAAATCTTTCACGATCATGAACAAGACCCTTTCATGGTCATGACAATTTTCAGCATGGTTGTGACGCTGGTTGTGAAAGGGCATAACTTGTTCCTATGATCGAATTTTGCCGAAATTCCACCTCTAAACACTTTTTAAACATATATAGAATTCATCCATGGGCATTAGACACCAAAATAAACAAGTTATCTCAACTCAAATTATCACACAAATGGATTCACCACCTCGCTCATGAACACAAGCTTAACATATAATCACATTTCTACCACTTTTGCCACTTTAATGCTTTAACATCTCATGCACATTTAATATTCTAATTGACTTCCCTAACTTTTTAAATATAACATTTCATACCTTCATATTTAATAATATTGCATTACTTAACAAATAAGCATGTCCAATACTAGTAATGCATACTACACATCAATTCACAAGTTTCTAAGTAAAAAACTTACCTCAATTAAGTCATTACTTTCAAGCACCTTAAGTGCCTTCATATGTCATTTATTCATATGTTATAACTAAGCCCTATTTGTGGGCATTACAAATATACACAAAACCCCAACACCTTTATTCTTCCATGGCTCTTCACCCAAACATCACGATCTCTTCATATAACTTCATAATCATAGCAAAGAGATAGATTTCTTATGTTTTCTTACATCTAGATGGCTGAAAACACTCTTGATTATGCAAAGAAATCGTGCTCTCCCTTGCATCAACTTTCTCTCTCCTCCAACTCTTCACCTATGTTGATAATTCCTTCAATTCTTACTTGATTTGGTTTCTTTCTTAATTTTGGTGTTTAATCACTCAAAAATCGATGAAGAATCACTCTCTTAGGGTTCTTGGGTGTGTATGATCTGTTCTTGGAGTTTGAGGGTCAGAAAGTTGATGAAAAATGAAGATAAGAACATGTAAAAAGCTTTTACACCAAACCTTTCATGGTCATGAACAAAACCTTCATGGCCATGAATGTCTACAGTAACATATAGTTAATGCTTATCTTTGACCACGATGTTCATGGCCATGAACAATTTGTTCACAGGCGTGAATCATGTTTTTTTTGCATTTTCTTAATTTTTCAACCCTCTTCAAACCAAAGCCAAAATTGACCAATATACTCTACATATACCTCATGTATACCCACATATACCCCATGTATACCCTCATATACCCCATGTATACCCTCATATACCTCCAATATACCTCTCATATATTCACTTTAAGTCACATATTCATGCATAACAACTAACCCCTAGTTAATGGGTGTTACAATCTCATTCCTTTGTATTGTGACAACAATAAGGCAATAGCACAGTCTAAAGAACGAAAGGCTTATAAGAACTTCAAACATGTGCTTTGAGTTATCATTTAATTAGAGAAATAGTTGGACGAGGTGATATCTTGGTACAGAAAGTTCCATCAACTGATAATGCGGCTGATCCATTCACGAAGCCTATGACAAGCACAATTAGACCACCATATTTAGAAGATAGGTTTTAGATACTACAGTGAATGGCACTAGTGCAAGTGGGAGTTTGTTATCAGTATTGTGTATGCCCTAATGCATTTACTTCTTTTTATATATTAAATAATATACTATAATAGACACGTGCATATTTAACATTCATAATAAATAAAATATTTAAGTTGTTGATTAAATTATGAATGTATTAGTTACATTATACTATGAAATAAACAACCCTTTGATTGTTCACAGGGAATTTATTATCAAGTTGTTGATAATAATGAGATAAATATTTCTACTAAAAAATGAGGAATCTCATTCTCCATGATATAGTAATATCTAGATAAACTAGTGGATTCTTAAAGAGTTAAGGGTATCAAACAATTACGCCTGATAATAACTGCACACATCAACAGTTATTATTTTGGTCATAATATATGAGTTTTTTTTTACTCGAAGTCATTTGACTTGATATGTCAAGAATGTCCTTTCATGGGTGGTTATAGAGGTGCTCTTGCCTTGTACTACCTTAATCACGCTTGGTAATCCGGTTCGTAGTCATCACAGTTAATCATGTAGTGAGACATGAGATTACCAATAGTAAGACTCGTTACCCTACAGCACTATGGTAAGATCCTAATAGAGTTAATATTTTGGTTCTGATAAAATAAATTTCTGGCGAAGAGAAATATAATTTATTCGATGTAACATTGATATTATTAGTTAGACTATTAATGATAAGTCTTATTTTAATCAGAATATAAATTACCACTCATTAGTATATTGACTAATGGGGCTTTAACATGTTGTTACCTTAATCAATATCAGAATCATAAGGAGAAGACTTAATATTATGATTTAGAGGCCAAATTAATATTCAATATTTTATTGGTAATTAAAATAAGAATTCCAGAAGGATACTTAATGTGTCTGGGTATACGAGGAATTCAGAAATAATATCCGATATAATATTAAGGAATTATTATATTTCTATTCCAATAAAATTATTGATCTTATAAGTCATACCCAAATTAGATTATTTGACTAGTCAATATTTATGATGTGGAGATTAATTTAATTGAGAATTAAAGTAGAAATGATCACTTATATTATTTGAGTTAAAATTAATATTGATTAATTTTAACTACTACTCCTATATAATTTTAATTAAAGTGTTAATTAAAATTATTATAATTTAATTAAATTAACAATAATAGTATATTAAAATAATTATCATGATTAATGTAGCTTTGTTTCTTCCACCATCCTTCTTCCATTACTTTGTCACTTGTCTTGCCACCTTACATTATAGCATTAATGTGCAATTAATATATTTTTACCTCTTGCTAAGCTATGATCGGATAATATAAAGAATATATTTTCTTTCATTAAACCATTAATGCTATCTTGCCACTTGTCACTTCATTTATTTGAATAAAAACAAACTTCAATAAGGGATAAAGGTGAAGAGTGAAGAAAAAGAATGTGAGAAAGAAAAAGAACGAAGAAAGAAAAAAAAAAAAGTTTCCTCTTGTTCTTGAAAAAGTAAGAGGTAGAGAGCATTAAAAGGAGAATATTTGGTGATCATATATACATCTTGGACTATTAAAAGAGTTTTATCAAATACAACTAAAATCTTTTTTCTTAGTTTGTATATTTGGTGAACTTGGTTCTAAAAAGTTTGTCTTAATATTTTATTTTTTCATTTTGTTCTAAAAATTATGGGATGATTTTGGCAAATGGATATTATTCATAAAGATTACAAAATATGATTTGTAAAAGTTATGGACAAATATTTAATGTTAACATGTAAAATGTGTTTGCATGTCATGCAAAGTGTGATTGCACGTTTAGTTTAAAATAAAAAATTTTAAAATATCCACTTTTGACCAATACCTAAAGCTACTTTCAATCCAAAATCGCTTCCAATATTATGAACCATTTGTGATTACAGAATTTTCTAGCATTACCTGCTGGCCAGAACTGCAAATTGTTCCTGCGCCAAAATCAGTCAAATGTTACTACTGGACACATCTTCAGGTTCTTGGGAAAAAACCATGAAAAGATTAGCAATTAAAATATAAATGAATTATTTGATTCGATTTTGATGTAGTTGAGGATGGAGGTATGTTAAATTGTTAATAGTTCATAGGGTGTGTATGCCATGATGTCTTTCTTTTTTTCCTTTTTTTTTTTTTTTATGGAAGAATAGAAATCCTATGAATTCATTCAAACATGCCATATATGCCTTGCTTACTATATTAATATGATCTTATGAATATGATGAATACAAATTCTGATTCATTGTTATTTGATATTAATTGTAGAGCAGGGATAGTCCTATGAAATAATCATTTTTTTCAGATGGATCTGAATAAATATTTTTTTTATGAAAAATTATATGATTAGTCACTTTTCAAATTTTTTTAAAATATTTAATTATTTTTAAATTTTTTAAAAAATCTGTTTTGAATTTTTGTTTTGGCAAACTAGTGAGATGTCAAGGTCAGCAAGGTAATTTTTTTTTTAAATAATTAGTATACCAAATTATTAACATAAGTATAGGATTAAATTGCAAAATGATTATCATATGTTAATTTTTATAATGCATTAATAATTTGGTATTATATATATATTGATCCTCCAATTTCTTAATAACATTATATGTTTCTTCTTCTGCTGGATGAGTTTTTAGGTCTTTACTCGTATAATTCATGATTGCTAAAATATAGTTATCTAATTCTAATAAAATCAGACCTCTAATTAATAAATTATAAATATTATTAACTAATAAATTAAATTATTAAATAATAAAATTAATTCAATTAATTAATACAATATATTTTTTTTGATAAATTTATTTGTTCCATTTATTTCTATTTTTACATATAATGTGATGAATAATATACTATTGAATATTTTAATTATAAAATATTTTATATATTTTTAAATTTATCTTATCATGTCACAACTGTATTCAAATCGTATCGTATTGTAGTTTTATTGTGTTGTATTTAAAATTGTTTGCTCTAACACGGAGATATCCGAAGTGCGAATGTTGGGAGATCCTTGCACTAAACCCACAAATGTTTCCGCAGATCTTAAAGTAACAAATTTATCAGGAAAAACATGTACCCTTATTTTTTCATCGGGGTGTGCATTTCGTGTTATTGCTATTCTCCCCGATTCTATTTAGTTTCATGAATAAATTTAGAGAACTGTCCATCACAAGTTATTATGCATACAATAACTTATTTTACATATACGAGATGTGGATTTCGCTCACAAAAAAAACAAGCAACTTTTGTTTGATTTTGCTCATCCTTAATTTTTAAGAACATAAAGCCACCAAACACATAAAACAACGCAATTCCAATCATAGAATACTTTGTCAAATTTCAGTTCATGGTTTGTGATATGTTTGAAGGAAACCCAAAAACTCATCCACATAACGGAGTTGTCTATCCCTGTTTCCAAACACTTCCTTCGTCTCTCTAGCTTTCTGTCTGTAGATTTTTCCCTCCTCTTCAATCAACACCAACCTCAGTGACTGGGCCACAGAGTTCCTTGTAAACGATCCATCTTCCTCATTTCTTGGAATCAAATACCCAATCTTCTTCTCTTCAAAAAGCCTAGCATTAAGCCCTTGATCTGCAAAGAAGGTCAAAAGCACAAAAGGCTTCCCTGATTGCATCCCCTCCACCAAAGATCCCCACCCAGAGTGACTCAAGAACCCGCCCACCGAGTCATGGCCTAAAATTTTATGCTGAGGTGCCCAACTCGTCCACACCATACCCTGTTCTTTGACTCGCTCCTCAAATCCATCAGGAAACTCAAGGAATTCCGTATCTGTATTTAACCCTCGATTCTTTCTTTGAACCCATAAAAATGGTAGCCCACAGATTTCCAACCCGTGAGCTATCTCAGTGATTTCTTCTTGACTCGGTAATGACTCGGTTCCAAAGGCTACGTATATTACTGAGCCTTTCTCTTGCTTGTCAAGCCATTTCTTGATAATTCTCCATGTATCATCTTCTTCATCATCCTTATCTTCAATTTCTCTAGGAAGTACACCGACTGGAAGAACCGGTTTCTTCTGGAGTTGCTCGTTAAGTTCGATCCATTCCGGTTCGAATTCGGAGCAGGTTCTTACCGCCATTAAATCGCAATTTTTCATCGATAATTTGAATCGCAGAACATCAGAAATAATCGATTCATCACCAGTGACTCCTCGAAAAATCTTCAAAATCTCGAAAAGCCGATACGACACAGTGGAAGGAAAGGAAACCCACTTCGGCGGCACGATATAATCTTCAACCTCTCTGCGATAGTCTACTTCTTCTGAACCGATATAACCCAGAGAAGCTGCATTGAAAATACTGAAGTAAGCAGAAGGGATATTGAGCTTATGGGCAATATCGGATACCCAATAAGGAACAAAATCAAAAATAATCCAATCTGGAGAAGAAGAATGGAGAAATTGTTGCAGGGGTTGATGGAGTCCGTCATATGCTTTCTTAAGGTACCAGACGTCTTGCAGAGGTAAATCGGTGGTTGCTTCTGCATATTCAGGGAAGTTTTCGACGCGGGGCAATGGGAGCTTGACGAAGGTTATTAATGGAGATAACGATGGAGGGGTTTTAGGAAGGCGATCGACGTTTCGAGGAGTAGAAATGAATGAGATTTTGTGACCCTTGGCTGCTATTCGCTTGGAAAGTTCTAGGAATGGGATCATGTGACCAAACGCTAGCCATGGAAACATGGCTATATGAAGCGTATCCTTGTTCTTGGCCTTGGATAATACGATCTTGGACTCCATTTTTGGATCTTGATCGGCCTTAATTCGGGTTTTTTTTTTTCAAAAAGAAAAAACAAACATGCAAAGGTGATTGCAAGACACAGAATGGAAGGAAATTGTATTATATAGAGAGAGAGAGTGAGAGAGAGAGCGAGAGAGAGAGAGGCAACTTACAAAAGCATCAATGTTCTCTTTAAAAGTTCACTTTTAACTTTTTAACTGTTCGAAATTATGTTATTTACTTTTTTAAAGAGCTTTTTTTTTTTCTTAATTACTAACATACCCTTATTTATATATATCCTTTTTAACTCTTATTTATATATATTTTCATTAAATATATCTAAATATTTATTTATTTTGTTTAATTCTTATTTTAAATAACTTTTAAAATTGATTGATATTTATATAAGTATTAATTTGAGTCTTATATTAAAAAAATTAAATAATTATTTTTAAGATAATAATGAATGAAAAATATTTTTGTAAAATATCAAGTAAAAATTATTAATTCAACTAAACCAACTAATTTTCTTAATATGCGTACAAAATAGAACTAAGCCTATTTTTTCTAGACGGATGGACTATATTATAAAAAATTCAATATATATTTTTGTTTGTTTTGAAAATTGTATACATTCTAACAATATTATTGTCTCACTATTTATTTTAATTTTTTATTAATAAAACTATTTAAAAAAAATGAAAAGAGAGTAAGAGATAAGAAAAAAGAAAAAGAGAGAAAAGAATAGAATAGAGGAAAAAAATAATAAATATTGCAAAAAAGTTCTTTGTAGCTTTTAAATATGTGGATGGAAAATATAAATTTTTGGGAGTAAAATATGAAACCTATTAGATAACATAAAACTCATAAATATAAGTAAGGAAGAAAATAGAAAAGCTATTGGGGAACAGTCTCAGTACTAACTTTTAGAGCATCTCCAACAATGTTATCTATTATACTCTCTATTATGTTATAAAAAATTCATTCTTTATTTTATTTTGTCTTGAAAATTATATGCACTCTAACAATATTCTTTATCTCATTACATATTTTAATTTTTTTATTAATAAAACTATCTAAAAAAGAAAAGAGGGAGAGTAAGAAATTAAAAAAAAAAGAAAGTGAGAGAAAATAACAAAAGAGATGAAAAAAAAATAATAAAATATTACTTAAAAGTTTCTTATGGCTCTTAAATTTGATGAGGAAAAATGTAAATTTTATGAAGTAAAATAATTAAGCAGAAAAATAAGAAGGTTGTTAAATAGCGTAAAACTCTATAATATGGGAAACCAGATAAATATGAAAATTGTTGGAGATGCACTTAGTATGTTAAGTATAATGTGTGTTGACTATTTTTGACTGAATTTTATAATTAAAGGGTTTTTTTTTGTTAAATCTAAAATATCTTTAGCCAATTATTCACATACTGAAACTAATTTTGTTCTTACTGAATAGGATCTCAAATACGGTAAAATACTTTTTCATAAATTTTAAAATAACTACATATTTAGAGTTTGAATTTAAAATCTCTAATTAAACTAAAAGAAATTTACGTCATTTTATTCAAATACTTATAGAGTATTTTAAAAGGAAATTTTTACATCTATTAAAATTTATATAGACCAAATTAATAAAAATGTATCAAATAAATAAAATAATTTACATGATCCACAACATAATCTCATTAATTTGATTTATATAAAATCAATCTATACAAATAATTTCTCATAATTAAAGTTTAACAAACGCCTTGCATGGATATATTAATGATTATTCATGATGGTGTAGTGAGATATAATATATTCCAATTATGTTATTTGAGAAATTGGCATAATGGTTTGAATCATAATTTTTTATAATTTAATATGCTTAATACATAAATACTCTTTCCGATTTGCATATTTGTATATTCAGTGATAGAGTTACATTTATTTAAATGTGGATAATTGCATCTCTTAATCTTTTTAAAATATATATAATAGTATATAAATTTATACGACTTTTAAATTTTATTCCCCTCAATGATATTGAAAGCATGATATATAAATTTTTACACCTTTTAACTTAAAAGTTTTAATACATAAATACTCTTTCCAATTTGCATATTTATATATTCAGTGACAGAGTTATATTCATTTAAATATAGATAATTACATCACTTAATCTTTTTAAAATATAAATAATAGTATATAATTTTATATCACTTTTAAAATTTATTCCCCTCAATGATATTCAAAGCATGATATATAAATTTTTACACTTTTTAGCTTAAAAGTTTTAATTACTCCACCACTGTGTACACTAATATTTGCACCCTTAATATATCAATGGTAGACAAGTCTTGTCCCACAAAGTTAGGGATAATTATGCAAATGTTATCAAATATTTTATTTATAATGTAGTACCAAATATTTTAATTGTTATAAATTGATATTAAATTTTTAAAAAATATTATAATTTGGTATTAAATTAAAATTCTAGTTAAACAAGATGATATATCTGGGCATGCCACGTTAATATGTCACGTCAGCGGTCAACATATATTTTAATTTTTGTACCAAATTGTAATAATTTTAAAAGGTTTAATACTAATTTATAACAAAATAAAAAAATTTTGTACCAATTTATAACAATTAAAAAATTTAATACTAATTTATAACAAAATAATAAGAATTAATATCATTTATGCAATTATCCACACAAATTTAAGCACGTGAAATGAGGAAAAAGGGATACATTTTTTTTACCTTGATATAGGAATTTTTGCCTCCTTTTATTCAGATTAATTACATCTATAATTACTTAATTTTACATTATTTGTATCAAAATCACAATTTTTTATTTTATAATATTAAAATCACTAAACTTTATAAATTGTTACAGAAAAATCATCACCAAACAATTTTAACAAGTTGTTAACCGAAAAATTTATTTTTTATAGATTTATTGGGTTATAATGGTATCACAACTCTACCATTAGTTACCTATGGTCATATCTCTTGATGAATTGTAAAAAAATTATTGTCAATAATGGTATCATAATACCACAATTAGTTACTTCTGATATCATTTTTTTACAGCTCGTCAAAAAATGTGGTCATAGGTAATTAGTGATGGAATTATGATACTATTATAATCCAACAAATCCATAAAAAAATGAATTTTCTAGCTAATAACTTGTGAAATTTGGTTAAGGATGACTTTTTTATAATAATTTATAAAGTTAAATGATTTTAGTATTATAAAATAAATAAATTGTGATTTATGTGCAAATAATACAAAGTTTAATGAGTATAAATGTAATTAACCTCATTTTCTTCTTAACAAAAAGGATATATATGCTAATATGAGAAATGCTGAGAAAATTTTCTTTTTTCAAATCTTTTAATATTATCTTTTTGATTAGTCATTGAAATGAGATAAATTTTTAAAGCGAAATGCTAGACACTTTTTTTTCAACATTTATTTTATGATTGGTTATTAAGAAGAAATATAATTTTAAAAATTTTTTTTTTCTCTCATTATTTTCTCTTTTCGCTAACCAATCAATAAGTGTTAGAAAATATTGAAAAATAGAGTATCTATAATATTTCTCATTTTAAGAAGTAATTTTTCTTTTATATCTCTTTATTCTTTCTCTTCACCTACCAATAAGCAAGGACCGTAATGCTAATTCTCATAATGTGTAATACTAATTAACACATATAAAACAAATATATCGGTGAATTTGGAACTTTGTTCACAGTAATTTATGTCAGCAGTTGACCTACTAACAACAAATGATGTATTATGGTTTATATTTAACAGACTAGATGAGTTGAATACTTACAATGGAAGATTTTGTCTTTGCATTGTATAAGTAAAATGCTGAATAAATATTAGAAAAAGTTCCAAAAAAAAAAATCTAAATATGGTTTTACAGCTTTTATAATTTTAAGTACGAAATATTTTGGATAAAATTTTTTTATGATTTGTACTGTTTATAAATTTAAGTTTTTTTTTGTTATAATATTGTTAAAAATTGCTAACCTGATACTTACATATATGTGTAATGTTTTTATAATTTTAAGTATACTTTTCTATTTTGTTACATATTATCAACTAAACATTTTTTAATATTATTATGGTAAAAAAAATATAAATTTACTAACCAAACAAACCACATAACCCTTTTTAATCTGAACAAAAAAAATATTATTCTTAAAATTACGTGAAACTTTAAATATAAATTGCTCGGATCAAAAGCTTTAAAAGACTTTTTATTGGGAAAACAAAAAACTTGAAAAATTCTTAGGTCGACAACTTGAATTCAACAGATTTTACTACCTTGAAAAACATGGTGCTTCTGCACGTTGTTTTGATGAACAAAAATTACTTCCATACTGATTGTTTCCATTTAACTTACAGAGCAACCAAAGCTCCAATAATAAGACTGTTAAAAAAGATCAATCAAAAATAAATTTGAAAGAAAACAAAATTATCTTGCAGTAGAAAAGGCATTCTGTGTTAATAATTTTGAAAAAAGAATATTATTTTATGAAAGATAAAGTATATATATATATATTTTTATACTTCTTCCGTCCTAAAAATATATGTTTAGTTTTATTTTATACATATATTAAAAAATTAATTAATTTAGTTAAATTAATAAATTTTATTTGATATTTTACAAAAATATCCTTTATCCATTATTATTTTAAAAATAATTATTTATTTTTTTTAATACAGAATTTAAATTAATATTTATATAAATATCAATCAATTTTAAAATTTATTTAAAGTAAAAATTAAAAAAATAAATAAATATTTAATATATTTAATAAAAATATATATAAATAAGAGTATATTAGGGTTAAATAAAATAACTATACTTAAAAAAAAAATAAATCATCTATAGTGTTAGACCATCAAAAATAAAAATTTTCTTTCTCGGATAGAGTATAATATTATGTAATTATGGAAAAAGCATCAACTTCATTGATTGCAACAGCAATCATAGCAGAAAGGGGCGAATTAGGTCTATTCCGGTCTGGACACCAAATTGGCGTACATCATTTGGCTCCATTGCTATATATGACATCAGCAATAATAAAATAAACAATAATTAACTTTCAGCTTTACGTCCAGAACTTTTTAATGCATAATTAACTAATTTCACAATGAACAGATATTAGCTCTACGCCTCTACCACCTACTTAATATTATTTCAATTTTGAATTAAAAAAAAAAAACTTGGATCAATCATTAGGGCGTTCATTCTTGGTGTGTTTGGAATTGTATTGGATATTTAAAAATTAAATTTTAAATTTTTTTATTTAATTGATTATTTTTTTAATTTTTTATAAATTATTATTTTTAAATATCTATCTTTGCAAAATATTTATTTACATATTTTTTTCTAAAATAGTTTTTAAAATTTTAAATAAATGTTTTTGGGATTTTGTTGGATATTTGAAAATTAAATTTTTATTTAATTGATTAATTTTTTTATAAATTATTTTTTAAAATAGGAGTCTAACATTTATTGACATGCTTTTTTTTTAAAGTAATTTTTAAAATTAAAAATATTTTTTTTTTCTAAAAGTGCTTTTTTGCATGGCAAAGTGAGCTGACATGAAACAATATTAAAACCGCACTTCATCAATTTATCATGAGTCGGCCGACATCCCAACCTTGAAGTGCGGTTTTCTAAAATTAATTTTAAATTTTTATATTTTGATAATTAGTTTTGAAGAGAAATATCATAAATAAATTTGAAAAAATTAAAAAATTAGTTAATTAAATAAAAATAACCTTTTAATATACGGTCAAAAATATTTTTATAACATATGCAATAAATTTATTAATATCTGATTAAGAGTCATTTAATCTTATTCAATATCAAAGAACTTTAGACGTTACCGTATCTAACAATCTCTTTATTTTCTTTCTTATCTATATTTAAATATTTTTATGATATCTAATAACTTTTATATCTTCTTTCCAACCCTTAAACTAGAAGCTAAAGTAGTAATATCACTAATAATTTTGTGACTCTTACCACACTACATATTGATCAATTCAAGTCTAGAAAAACAAAGAAGTTTAACCATAAGCCAAAAATAGAAACCCCACTTCCATCCAAATTGGAAATAAAAAACACAATGGATTACTGAAATGCATGTCACCATCCGATTCAACTATTTTAAAAAATAAATAATAAATAAAAGGATTGTTGCCTAATTAGAGATCTAAAACAAATTAATCCCAAAAATCACAATATTCATGCTTATCATTGGGCATTGACGGAGCCACTATTGGAAAAAGGGGGGACATTGGGCCCCCCTCAAAATTTTGAAATTATTTTAGTAAATTTTTATGCTTTTTTTAGTATTTTTTTTACTATATATTATCTATTATTTTTTTTTATCAAATTCTTATATAAAAAACAATTATTTAAGAGTTTTAAAATAATTTTTTTATATTTATGTTTTGTAATTTTTATTGGATTTATTTTAATTTATCTGACTATTAATTGTTATGTCAATAATTAGTATATGAAGTAGAAATTTATTAATATGTCTAAAATAAGAGTAAAAATAATTTCTCTCTTTTATTTTCATAGCTATTTGGTTATTTATCATGTAAAGAGTCATTGATTGTAGTTCACATATAATTATTACCTTAAACTACTCTTATTCATAATTTTTAATTTATTTCATTTTTACTTAAATAATAAAATCATATTATAAAAGAGTATGGTCATCATCTTTATCCATCAATGCATCTACTGTTCAATAATCGTCAAATCAATATAATATTGAATTAATTATGTTAATTTATTGATTTTTGAATATTAAGAATTAATGGAGATAATACAATGACTTTATCTAGATTATTACTAATTTATAATTTTATCATTAGAGTTATATATATTATTTTATTTTTAAACTTTTCTAATTGGACCTCCTAACTAAAATTCCTGGCTTCATCATAGTCCTTAGGGTGGCAACGGTTTCAAATTTTCTGGATATCTGAGTTTACTTTGATCTATTTAAAGCTTAATGGATATTAGAGTTTCGAAACAGATTTAGATATTAAAATGTAAATTAGTCAAAATTTGGATAGGGCTTCGGATATCCACTATTCGAATCCGATTATCTATAATATATTATTATAATATTATAATTTTAAACCTAACTTTCTATTGTAACTTATTGAATATATATATATATATATATATAGTATTTTTATTGGTTGATGAATTACATATATAGTTTGAGAGTTAGAGATTTGAAATATAATTTTTCTATCATAATGAACAATATTTAATTTTATTGTTTTAATGTTATTTTTGAGCAACTTGATGAATTATTTTAATTAAGATGTGTTGAATTAGATTTGGTGTTTCATTTTGTTAGCTCTATTTGATTTTGTAGTAATTTATTGCGGATTGTTTGTAAATTTTTAATTATTTAGTTAGTTTGAATTTCATTTCATTTTACATTTTTTTCAATGATAAACAAGTAATTATGAGGATTCTAATATTACTCGGTAATATATATCAATACCACATAAATGTCCCATTGAAACGTTTATCGCAACATTTTTGCAATGATAGAACACTGTTACATGACATTTTTCAACTAAGTGTTGCATTAGATATCAATCGTTACAAAAAAACGCTGCATATTCTTGAATATATAGTGTTTATTGACAAGCGCTGCACAAACACTACATATTCATTGTAATGCAACAGATTTATGTAATGCTTTTTATAAGCGCTGCATATTTGTTTTAATGCAACAACAAAAAATTATTGCAATGAGTATTATATACAACATTTGTTAGAACTGTTGCAGAAAATGATGCAATTTTATCTCTTAATCAAAACATGGAACCAATCAAGAACATATTTAAATTCATAAAAATTTATATTCATAAACTTATTAAATTATTATTATTATTATTAGAAATTGTATAAAAATAGAAATACAAAATTAAATATATAATTCTATTTTAAAAACACCATCGGTGTCGTCTAATATCCATCTTTTCTTTTCTTCCTCATCAGATTAGATGTTCGCACGATTGAAGAAAATCTAGCCCTATTAGCTGCTGCAGATCATATTCACTTCAAGGCCCTCTTAAGTCTGTAGATCAATCTCTCCATCCTCCTTCTCCTTCTTCTTTGTCCTCTTATACTTCTCGGTCTCATAACAAACAAAGACACGAAGACTTCCAGTCGCCTCCGAACCGTAAACAAAAAAAAGTGTTGACTTCCATATTTTAGATAAGTTAGCTCCTCTCTCTTTATCTCTCTCTTAGGGTTTCATGTTTTTATTTCTATCTCACATCCTTCTTTCTTTTTGTTAACTCTCGATGCTTAGCTCTTTAACTCTCTCTTGTTGTCTACACAATCGTCTACAGCCTTTGCCTTTCCTATCGGGTTAGTGATTCTTTATTATTGTTTCTCTGCTTCTTTATTATGTTTGTGCATTGATTTTTGTATTTTTAGTGATGTGTGATCCGGAATGTTACAACATCGTGTGTGTTTGTGTTTATATCAACTTTGTGTAGATTAGGGTTTTGATTGTGTGATGTAGAGATTATACATTTGCTGATACCAGCGACCTTAAGCATTGTGCTAAGTACTTGAACTAGACGTTCGTTACCTTTGATTTGCCTGCCTCCTTCGACCTCTTCTCCAGTGTTCTAGTGTGTTCTCCTCGATCTTGCTTTCTTTTTTGGTTAATCAAATTTTTTGCGGAACCTTTTATAAAAATTCTTGAGGAAATTTTTCTGTTTCAATAGGTTTCGATTGCCCGAACCTGCAATTGCATATACACTTCGATTCAACAGAGACAACGTGATGTTGAATTTGAGGAGTCTTCTACAAAACAAAGACAAATGTTAGCTTTAGCACTAAATTGCTCCTTATGCGTGTTTGTGGGAGAAGTAAAGATTTTTTTTAAATGTATATGTTAAAATTATATATATTTTTTTTACTAAATTTAATATGTATGTTGATTTCATTCTTAGTTAACTCCCTCTTCTTCCCCTTAATTTTTCATGAAAGTTGAACTTGCTGATATTCATATTGATTTATCATTTCTATTATCTTCAAGGTCTTGCAAGCGATTTTCTGTTATAATGTGCATCTTTATAAATCTAACTTGTACAAGATTGTATTGGCACTTATATTTTCAGATTTTTAAAGAATGATTGGTTTAAGGTTTCTCTATGGCATAATTTGCATTATTTCCATATTACATACTGCTGTTAGATTTATTATCAGTGGTGTGTATACTCTAGTGTATTCACAGCTTTTTATATATTAAATAATATACTATAATGGACACATGTATATTTTACATTCGTAATAAATAAATATTCAAGTTGTTGATTAAATTATGAATGTAGTAGTTAAATATACTATGAAACATATAGCCCTTTGATTATCTATAAAGAATTTATTATCAAGTTATTGATAATAATGAAATAAATATATCTGATAAAAGATAATATTAAAAATGTTCATAACCGGTATAGGACAATGAATTGGGCATTCATTGAACTTTTAAGTTATCACATGGTTCATTTTGAGGAGTAATTTCATTCTCCATGATATAATGATATATAAATAAACCAGTGGATTCTTAAAGAATTAAGGGTACCGAACAGTGACGCCTGATAATAACTGCACAGATAGTGCTATATGTCAACAATTATTATCTTGGTTATAATATATGAGTCTTTTGTGACTCGAAGTCCTTTGACTTGAGGTGTCAAGACTGTTCTTTCATGGGTAGCTGTGGAGGTGCTCTTGCCTTGTATTGGGCTATCCGTGTTTGGTAATCCGGCTTGTAGTCACCACAGTTAG
>CATIWF010185722.1:0-75592 GCA_949630135.1 Balakata baccata
AAATTATAAAAATTATAAGTTTTAATATTTGAAAATATAATTATGTATAAAATAGATTTAATTTATTTATTTTTCATATTTTATTGTGTATGAACTTATTAAAAATTATATTTTGATAAAATGTTACTTTGACCGGTTCAACCTCTAACCCTTGACCTTCTGTCTTTTCCGATTTGTTGACCGGTTCGATTTTTACAACATTGGTCACGATTATAAAAGAAACTATATATTGTCCAGCATAGATTAATTTAATTAGAATCAATTTTTAATTTGCATCTTTGATTTATAATAGGCGCTGTCTTTTCTTGGGAAAAAAAAAAGGAAAAAGATTTTTTTCTCCAACTCATTAGAACCATATGACAATTGATTTTCAGATAAAAACATTGCAGATAATTTGCATGACAAAAAAAAATATCCAGCACGCATGAAACGACGTCGTTCACTCTAGAATCAATGTTATAGCTCCGGGAGTGGTTCTCTTTAAACAATAATCTAAAGATTGTATTTACATAGTATACTAAAAGAAATTTCTTGGTAGAAATTTATTTGTAAATTAATCAAATCATGATATATATTTAATGTGTTATTTATATTGATATATATATATATATATATATATAAAAGGTGTGATTGAATTAATTTATATATAATATAAAATATAATTATTTGATTGGATTTATTTATATATTAAAGTGGAGTAATTCTACCTATTAATTTTGAAGGTATGTCTTAAAAAAAAGGGCAGAATCTGTACATAGTTGCAGTTGAAACACAGAAAAAATCTTGATCAGGGGTGGAAGAAAGATATGATTTTTTAGTGAGGAGTGGAAGAAAGGCTTCCACTTATATATATTTATATATATATATATATATGGGAGAGGGACCCTTTTGGCTTAGGAAGCACTCTCTCTCTGTGACACTAAACTAACAGTAATAGTGGGGCGGTACTCTTCTTCTCGAATGTGTCCTCTCTTTTAATTTGTTGGTTTCTTTGTTTATTATTTTTCTTTATATATAGATTTCTGATTGAGATTCTCCACCGCCACTCACTTCCCCATCTTCCCATTTTTCCTTCGATTTTTATCCACTCTTCTCTCCCTCTCTCTGATTAAAAAAGGAAAAAAAAAAATTGGAGTGATAGAGTTGGAATCTCAATTCCTTGTAAAATTCTCTGCAACTTAGTTTAATTTCTGGGGTGCTAATCCCCGACTTATTTTTCTTCTTCACTTTTCTTCTCCTTCCTCTTTCTTTGATCATCGTCAAGAAATGTATCACCATTACCTTTAGCTCAATTAATTAACTAGCTCCATCCTCTAATTATTATTTAATTAAACACCCAAGAAAAACCTCAAATTCTTGCACTGACTGAGAGGAGTTCTTGAAAGAAAATATGGGTTCTTGTTCTTTCTCATGTTCTTCCAATTCTTGGGTCCTAATTATTAGCCTCACCCTTATCTTCATTATTGAAGGTAAACTGCTAAACTTTTCCTTTTTAATTTTTAAATTGACAGTAGCATTCTAAAACTAAAATTGAATTATGATTATGGTATTGTTCTGTTTTGAATGCTTTTCAGGTGGTTTAAGTGCCACATTCACAATGGTGAACAAATGCAATTACACAGTATGGCCTGGAGTTTTAGGCAGCCCTAAGCTTGACACTACTGGCTTTGAGCTTCCTAGAGGCAGCTCACGCTCCATTCAAGCTCCGACTGGCTGGTCAGGTCGTTTCTGGGGCCGTACCGGCTGCAATTTCGACAGTTCCGGTCACGGTTCCTGTGCCACTGCCGACTGCAGCTCTACCCAACTTGAGTGCAACGGTAAGACCGCTACTCCGCCGGCCACCTTAGCAGAATTCACCCTCGGCTCTGGCTCTCAAGACTTCTATGATGTCAGCCTCGTCGACGGCTATAACTTGCCGATAGTAGTCGAAGTCAGTGGCGGCACTGGGGAGTGTGCGTCGACGGGGTGCGTTACAGACCTTAATAGGAAGTGCCCGATGGAACTGAAAGTCGAAGGCGGCGCAGCTTGCCGGAGCGCCTGTGATGCGTTTGGGAGCCCGGAATACTGTTGCAGTGGGGCGTTTAATTCACCGTCGACTTGTAAGCCTTCCACGTACTCAGAAATATTTAAGAGCGCATGTCCGAAATCATATAGCTATGCTTTTGATGATGCTTCAAGTACATTTACTTGCACTGGTGCTGATTACACCATCACATTTTGCCCTAACTTCCCAAGGTCAGCACTTTTTCATAATTATTGTTGATAAAATATGTCACTTTTGATTCTTTATAAATATTGTTCTTTTGTGGCAACTTACTTTTTGGGTAAAATTTAATATGAGATCAAAGTCATTATTTTTACATTTTTTATTATTTGTTTTTTTAGGAGGTTGGAAGTCGATATCTTATAGAGTGGATAGCTACCTAATTTTCTATAAGAGAATTTTTTACTGAATAATTAACTAAATAGAATATGATATTGTTATGCATGTGGATAGACAGGAAGTCCTATAGGTTAGACTATTTGTCTTTAAATTTTTTTATAAAAAAGTTAGACACCTAATTTTCTGAGAGTTTTTTTGTGAAATAAAAGAAAATTTCTTTATATTTAATTCTTAAAAAATCTATCTAAATTTATATAAAATATTATTTTTAAATAAAATATATTTTCCGTAGCATGGAATCAATATCATAATCTAGCTGATGTTTACACTAGAGTGCTTACTATTCGATTCGGTCAACAATTTAATCTATATCAGTGCTAACTATTCGATTTGGATCAATATATATAAGTGGCTGTTAGGTTTAGAAACCAATTTTATGCTACCGGAATTATATTTGTTTTAAAAATGAAAATTTATATAATTTAAATAGAATTTTTTAAGAATCGGATATAGATGTGATATTTTGTGAAGTTAGATTATTTTTTCTTGTAATTTTCATTAAATAGAATATGATATTGTTATGCATGTGGGTAGATAGGAAAATGATGTAACTTAGTGGTTTGGAATTATAATAATGTGCAGTCTAAAGTCATCAAGAGATTCGTCTCCGAAGGCAGCGGAAAGCGGAACAGAGACAGAGGAAGGTGCAGGGGCAGTGGCAGCAGTGGAGGAGGCAAATCTAGCAAGTTCATGGCTAGCAAGTTTGGCCACTGGAAATTCAGCAGCAACATGCTCTGTTTCTCTGGTTCAATTTGCATTTGTTTTGCTTACAGCATCTCTAATTTTTTCTTACACTCACTTATGGAGCTAGGATTAAATTATTACCTCTTCTCTTCAATTGATGAATTTTTAGTTGTGGCAACTTTGAGATATTGCTTTTTCCAAAAAAGTAAGAAAATGAGATGAGGAATCAACAACATGGGACCCATCATTTATGGAAGTTGACAAATCTTGAATTTGTGAGAGTCCCACTTTTCAAATTTTGCATATTTAATGTCTTAGAGCGTCCAAACAGCTTTTTTTTTATATATATATATTTAATTTAATAGTTTTTTATTTTTATTTTTTATTATCTAAAATTTATATTTTAATAATTTTTTTTATCTTTTCTTTTATTTATTTTATTATCTAAAAGTTATATTTTTTTTTTCAGATTTAAGAGCTTTTAACTAATATTTTATTTATTTATTTATTATATTTTATTTTCATTTTTTTAAATAATTTTATTAGTAAAAAATTAAAATAGAAAGTGAAAAAGAGTATTATTAAAGTATATAATTTTAAAAACAAATAAAAATAAAAAATATATGTTTTATAATATAATAGAAAGTAGCAAAAATTATTATTTTTCTATTTCTTTATAATCAAATAAAATTTATTCTGTTCCCATTAATATTTTATATTATTAATAAAAAATAATTTTTTTTTAATTTTAGAATTAATTACCTAAAAATATCAAAACTAATGATCATTTAACAATGTCAGCATATTCTATCAAAATTTACAAAATAATATACATTTTTTTATTCCAAAAAACTTACTTACTTGACAGTTGGAAAATTTTTTCGAAAAAAAAATTAATAAATCAATTTATTTTTTGGGTAAATTTATAATTTAAAAAAAAAGGATGAAATTTAAAAATAAATAAAAAACTAAAACACTTCCTTTCTCTCCACCATCTCTTAATCTCTCCTCTTCTTCCTCCTCCACCGTCTCTTGAATCTCCATGGAAAGGGATTATAAGACATGAATTTTCCATAAAGTTTTCAAAAAGTCTCATAAATTTAAAAGAAAAGAAACTAAAAGAAGAACAAACAAATGTTGTGAAGATCAAACAACGAAAATCTGATCTCGTATACAACACTGGTAGTGCTCACAGTTCATTTAAAAAAAAAAAAAACCCGAAGATCTTTCTTCTAAATTCCTGAAAAGGAAACTTCAATGGCAGAACCACTCTTGAAAGGACTCATTACGATACACCAATTAAATATCAGTAAACGTTAGATCTGCCATTATCCAACTCAAGGTGCACGTAATTCTCAGGAAAATTATGAATTCAAGTAAAATGAAGAAACTGAGAAATTGTTAGCTTAAATACGGAGAAAATGCCAAAAAGGAACACAGATCAGATTTAATGTTAATCAATTTTTTTTTTTTTTAAATTATAGAGATTTAAACCATCTGTAAATAGGGTCCAAAACCTAACTCTATTTTTAGCGAGAAATTGAGGATTTACCGGGAGGGGAAAGAAGAATATAGAGACTTTCTATCAAGAAGAAGAAATGAGAGAGAGAGAAGATGGAGGAGGAAGGAAAAATTAAATCTTAATGGTGGTTGGCTGGTTGCCGGAGAGAGAGTGGAGAGAAAGCTGAGGGGAGGAAGAAGAAGATGAAGGAGAGTGAGTGTTTTTAAATTTTTTTTTTTGGGCAAATTTCATAAAAAAAAAAAAAACTATTAACTTTTATTTACCTATTAAAATAATTATATTTTTTATTTTTAACAATTAAATTAAATATACATACTTTCAATTTTATATTAAATATAGTATATAAAAAATAAAATTTGGTTTAACAGTGATGTGATGTTCTAAACATTTTTTTTAATTTGATACTATTAACATATATTAATATGTATATATGTTGTTTATTTTTAAAATTAATATGATAGTTTTTTTTTAAAATTACATAAATCTATGCAAAACTAAATATCAAAGAGCTCTAAGTTTATATAAATATAAATATATATATATATATATATTTAAAATTAGTCGTATATAGATTAGATGTATATGGAAATAACAAAATTAATGCAGACGTACTTTCAGTATAATAGTTATATATATAAGTAGATAAAAAATAAATTCAGAGTATTATATTACTGTTAAATTAAATTAAATGTATTTTGATGCTACATTTGACATAAAATTTAAAGTATATATATTTAATTGTTAAAAAATAAAGAATAAAATTATTTTGATATAAAAATGAAAGTTTAAGTTTTTTTTTATGCAAATTACCTTCTTTTTTTTTTTTTTTTTTTAACTTAAATCTTTATTTTTTTAAAATTATAAATTTGTGTCAAAATGATAAATCAACTCTTTTTTTTTAAAAAAAAATTATGCTACCTCGTAGAATAAAATTACTAATTTTCTTATTGGAAGCTATTTTTTTTAAAAAAAATTAATGGTTATGTTTTTTTTTTTTTTTGGTATATTTTAATAGAAAGCGTCAAAATTGTTAAATAGCCTATAGTTTGGATATTTTTAGGTAATCAATTCCCAATTTTATTTATATCTTGGTTTTGGAGTAAATATTACCTATTAGTGAAAGTTATTTATATTAATTAATTTTAGTCAATCTGAAAAACGAGTAATATAGATATCTATAATTATATATATTAAATGATATTTTTAATCACATAGAAAAAAAACTTAAACGACACATAAGGAATATTACTTTAGAAATATGCTTATATCTTTCCCAGTGACCTCTAAGCTAAAGCTAACAAAAGGAATAATCAAGAAAGTTAAATGGGAAAAGGAAAAGAAAAAACAAAAATCTTTGAGAGACTTGAGGTTATTTTTATTTAGATTACTAAAACTAAAAGTATAAGGGTATGTTTGTTGTGTATTATTTTGAAATATGAATAAGATTTTCATTCCAAATTTTAATTTTATATTGAGCTAAAATATTTGAGAATAAAATTTTTATTCCTGAATATGATTGATTATGTTTTAGATATGACAGTTAAAAAGAAATATTAGAAAATCAATTAAAAGATTACTTTACTGATATTCTCACTTATGGAAAGTTTTGAATTCTAAACTCTTCGTTAGTATTTACCAATGTTGGTGAAAGTTTAATACTTATATAGTGAACGGTAACAAATAATTATCTTATATTGTATAGTTTAAAGGTCTAATAGTGGAACCCTAAACATTAATTTAGGAAAAGAATTCTATTTTCCATTCTTTTGGTGTACCAAACGATTGCCTAGGAGGAAAAATGTGAACTTTCAACATGAATTTGAGTCTTGAAAAATTGTTCAATTGACGTGAAA
The DNA here is from genome assembly GCA_949630135.1 of Balakata baccata. Taxonomy (NCBI): domain Eukaryota; kingdom Viridiplantae; phylum Streptophyta; class Magnoliopsida; order Malpighiales; family Euphorbiaceae; genus Balakata; species Balakata baccata. The sequence continues at coordinate 6,503 of CATIWF010185722.1, forward strand.
TGCAAATTTAATTCGCATCATGTAGTTGTGGTTTATCAGAATGAAGACATTTTTGAAATATGTGCCTGGTAAATGCAAACTTTTAACACAGGTTAGCTCTGGCAAATACTCGTGACATTTAGAACTTACTGTACGGGGATATTTACAGGTAAAAATAGATGGAAAAGAAAATAGAAAATGAATTGAATTGGTAAACAATCATTGCTTCTTGAATTGTTTCTGAAGATTGATCAATTGCTAATTAGTGGAATTTCAAAAGTGAAAGATAAGGACTTAAAAAATTTGTCAGCTTCTTAGCTTTTTTATGATTTCCTTTTCAGGTTTAGAATAACAGTGTAGAAGAAGCTAGTGTTCCAATAAATAAATAATGCTCTTTACATGGATTCTACTGTCGAATCCAAGGTAGTGTGTTGAATTTCTTGTTCAATTCAGTAATTCAATAGTAGTAACTAATTATAGAAGCAAAATTTGAAGTAATTTTTGCTCAGATGCACTATAAACTTCCAAATTTTTCGATAGTCAAAGGTACAAATTAGTCAATGAACTATATCCTATAGAGCGACTCATTCTCTTAACTTTGACTTAGTGTAAATAAGCCATCAAACTTTAAATTTGATGCAAATTAGTCCATGAACTATATCTTATGAAGCGAATCACTCCTTAGTAGACTGAATTGACTTACGGTTCTAGTTTAAAAAACCTAATATGTAAAAAGATCCAATTGTACTGAATTTAAAATTCGATAGCTTATTTACATGAAGTCAAATTTGAACTATAGAGTATAATTTAATAACTAATTTGCAGGTTTAGCCTTTTTCAATTGATCTTTGAACTATTTCATTTCATTTGAAATTGTTGTCAGTAACAGATTTTAGCTTCATGGTTTAGCTTTTTTTATTTTTTTTTTGAGAGTTAAAAGATCTAAATCTCAAATTTCTCCATTCACATATCCCCAGTTCTAATGCTGAATCAATTACAGGGATAACATTATTAGAAGAAAACTACAAAGGAAATTTGGAAAAAGTGGGTAATGGGTATAGTAGTTTTTGAAATCGGAAATAGTGGTTTCAAATCAAAAGAGACTATCAATCAAACAATTGAAGTTTATATCCTTCTCTATGAATATGATTGACGAAAAATGGTGGGTTGAATGTCGCATAATCTGAAAGAAACAAATTATGCAAAGCCAATTTATCTTGAAATTATATTAGAAATATTTGGGCCATGAATAATGTGAGAGAGAAATAAAGGTAAAGAAGCCAATATAAGCATGATCCAAATAGCCGTCCAATGTTTATTGGGGCCTTTGTTGATTCTGAGTCTGAAGGGTATGAGGTGAGAGTTGATGCTTAACCAATTTGTGTGGTAGTGGCAAAAACTCAAAAATATGCAAGCGGATGATGCTTTTCCTTTTTTTTTAACTTCTTTTTCCTAAAGAAATTCTTGTATAGACTCATTCTATAGATGACATGATAGAGTAATTAAAACATATTAATTATTGTATTCAAATCAACTAATGTGAACAAAACAATTAAATATGTATTATTATGTGATTGAATTGATGCACAAACGACATGACTACAAATTTATTCGGAAGAAGATAAATGGGGAGGGGAGGGAATGTATTGTTTTCCTACCTATTTATCCAAAGCCAATAGTCTTCATAGAGATGAGACAGAGGAAGGACACACAAAGAAAGTCTATAGTTGTAAGCGTGAGAAATCTGCAAAAGTAATTTGTAATAGGTTTCATGCTATTGATGTGAACTTGCATCAATAGTATGAACCTTACAAGTTTGTCTATAAAGAGACTTTAAGGCGTAAAGAAAAGCTCACTGGAAAGAGATGAAGGTTTAGAATATCAGCTAAGAAACAGATAATAGTGGGGATTTTCTACACCAAACATTGTGGCTGAGTCTACTACTTAGCGAATGTCAGGCAACTAAGAAACATATAGTTGAAGCTTCCAACATTGCAGATCATATATTAGCACTAGCAAGATTCTTTCTGTAATTCAATTATAATTCATCAGATACGCACTACCTGACTCTCCATCACCTCCCTAACCAGTAAGGATGCCAATAAGAACAAAGGGTTTTTCCCTTCTACAATAATTGTTAGTTTATTTGATGATTTTGATCCACAGAGCATCTTATAGCTTTTTGACATTGTTTTCAATCATCCTTTATGCGGGGGGTCTTTGTTTACTCAAGGATGGTCGCATCTAAAATGTTTCAGTAAAGCATAGATGCTCAAATGAAGATAAGGGACCTTCTCTCAAAAGCTTCACAGACCTATCGTACATACAATTTCAAAAAGAAACCATACAAAATTAAAACTCAGAAAAAGCATCTCAATATTTCCTTTTCAATAGCTAAAACACAAAACCAGTAAAAGGATCCAAAGAATGTAGTGGTGGGCAATGCAATTTCTCTGATCATGGGACCCACCAAAAGAGTAAGCTAGAAATAGAGCAGTAGAAGCTGGTGAATTGTTGTCTACCACTAATAACTGATGCACCACTCAGGCCTACCAATTTGGGTCAACCCACGGAAAGTTATTCTGGTAAATGGATATCAATGAATAAAATATATACAGATTGTGAGTGAAGGAAATAGAAGCTCCTAAAGTTTATTATAATGTAATTCTCACCAATAATGGATAGCAGCGATCGCTTTCATAGTTGGGCCGCGAGTTATTTATCACCATTCATGAACTGTTGATGGTCCATCCAAATATCTGTATCATAGTTCTCTATTATACAGAAACGCAAGCCATTTTCTTCAATTTTCTCTGGAAATTTATCCAATGAATCTCCTCTTTTAGGACTGAAGAATATTGCTTCAGAGTTCCCGGCATTTCTCAACAATAGTTTGACTGTACAAGCAAGGCTATTGCGGAAATCCTTAAGTGAATAGAAGGAAGCTAAGTTTAGCACAAAAAGGAAAAATACACCTCAGTCTGTCGTGTGTCTACATGCTCCTATGCAATTTGTTGTGGGTACAGTGTATAAGCAGTAAGCACTTTCTGTATAGTATTCAAGGAACATATTCAATCCATCAAGGCCTAGTTAGTGACAAATCTCCCATGCCCAATCAGATAAAGAACTCTTATCAATATCAGGCAAACAAGAAAAAGGCATCAGATCAGATAAAAAGAAGAGGAATATAGAATGCATGGATTTATCACTACCACCCTGTGGAAAATACTTTGCCAATTTTGTCCTTATCTGGTAGTGCATCCAGATTAATGGGGATAATTATATTGATCTAGTTTCTATGATTATTTTCACTTCCCTGCACAAATAAAATGGCATGGCATTGATGCATGTGTCTTGAGATGGAAAGTTAAAGCAAGCAGAGTTTACCAATCACTAGCAACAATGACATCAAAAGTGTCAAGAGATATCTGAGGTTTCCTGCTTATCCCAATGCAATATCATACTGGTCACTTTTGTATGACCAAATACTCCAGAGTTAGCTTCTATATTCCGCTGAATATCTGAATGTTAAGAACGTCATATATAAATCTAATAAACAACTGAGAAATGTTACCACTACATAAATAGAGGTCATGTAATGCAGCAAAAACAATATTTCAGCAATGTGACATGATTAAATGACCAGCCCAACCTTAATCCCAAATCAATGATATCACTGCATTAGGAAACATAAGAAAAAAATACATCTCAAAAAACCAGCATGTTTAAACTAAAACTAAAAATTATGATTACTCCTGCCGAAGTAAAATTTCTCTTCCAACTTATTACAACCTAAGATCGTATGGATGGTACAAAGTCTGCCAAAAAGAAAACTTCCACAAGATATAACATCCGACAAAAACTAGGTTGGACCTCAAGCATCAGCCCAGGTTTGGAGCCAAAGAAAAGCTATAAGTCAGTCCTAGGCCAAAAAACTTGACAGATCCAGAGCTTAAAAGTTATGGAAATTCTGACCGAGTAAATAATGGATCAAACAATTTTTAACATTCTCTTTTCAGCTAACATCGGCTACATATTTTCGAGGAAAAAAAGTGGAATCGGAAAAATCAACGATATTCAAACAATCTATTCTAGAAACTGTGTATACTTTCCAATAAAATTTTGTATTAAAATTTAAAAAGCAATAGTTAAGATTGCTAATGCCAACTGCCATGACTCACCAACTCATCCAACTACCCAAAACCCCATTTGTGTGGGCAACACTAGCCTAGTTGTTACATTAGAGACAATGAATGGGTCTATCAAGTATTTGATACAGAATGGAGCAATAACAGAAAATGCACAAAATCAAACACACAGCTCCGAGGTTAAATTTCATACTATAATAGAATTGCGACAAGGATATTTATTTGCTTGGCATATATTAGAGAAGATAGTTTTGCAAGTAACTCTTTGATTACTCAAAATCCCGATGTTTTTTTTTTTTTTTTAACGCATAAATGTAAGAGAATAATCATATAGTTCCCACACATATAACTAATAGAATGTGCAATTTAAAAGGATACAATCAACCAGTTGAGGATTTCCATCAGAAATTACAACTTCTAATGCCTCGGTAGTTGCTGCAATAACTAGTCCAGCCAAGCCACAGCCTGACCCAAGCTCAATAATTCTTTTACACCTATAAAATTGAACAAGCAATTGAAATTTATCAAATAAGTAGACTGAATATATAAAAGACTTAAAAAGGAAGAAAGACATGGATGGAACTATAGCATAATTTTTCCCAAGCAAACAGATCCTTCTCAAGCAGAGCAACATTATTTACCAACCTGAACATGTCTGCATGTTTTAAACAAAAATAAGCAAGAACATCTTCAGACGGCCAATGACCTATATAACAAGATCATTTAAAAATCATAAGCACACATATGATAAAATAACAAAGATATGCAATTAAGTAAATGTATTTATATTAGAAGCTCCTCCAGTTAACGTTTTAATTGAATCTTCTAGTTCATACACTTAAATTTAGGAACGGATTCATGGTTGCAGACATCAAGTGTACTCGCAAAAGTTTATTTAACTAGCTACTACAAACTTATAACCATTGCAGAAACTGAATAGACAGCAGAAGAGCATAACATAAAACCTTTTTTTTTAAAACCAGCATAACATAAAACTTCAGAAACAAACTTGTTAAATTGAGTATTCCAGCTTTTGAGACACCATTACTGATGCATATTCCCTCAAATACAAGCTTCTTTGTTGATATAAAATAAGAATAAGATGATAGAAATGAAAGGGAAGAAACTGATATATTTTATTCATCAAATTCACTTATTTATACAGCAAGATTATCAACTAAAAATAGCATAAAATCAATATATAATCATATCAAATCACAAGGATAACATAACAAAAATGATCCCTAAAAATTTGCTAAAGAACCAAATCATATCTTAATTTATTTTGTGATCCCAGCAGTATTTAGAGTCAATAAATCAACACTCCTCCTTGACTCTAATGCTGCATACTCCAAGTTTTTGTCTAAGAGACTCAAATCTTGCTTTAGGAAGTGCTTTTGTTAGAATATCAGTACTTTGGTCTTCTATCTTACAGTGGATCAGCTACACTTCTCCTTGCTTTTGGACTTTCCTTATAAAATAAAGCTTTATCTTAAAGTGTTTTATTTTGCCATGAAATGCTGGATTGTTGGCAATTGAAATTGCTGCTTAATTATCCACATAAATCTTTGTACTCTCCATCTGCTCTATGTACAAATCAACCATGAGTTCTCTAAACCAAAGAGCTTGATTTGCAGCTAATACAGCTGCCACATATTCTACTGTTGATTGTGCTATGACCTCTTGCTTCTTTGAACACCATAAAAAAATTCCAGAACCAAAGCTGAAATAATAGCCTGAAGTGTTTCTCATGTCATTAGCATATTTAGCCCAATCACTATCAGAATAGCCATGAAAACTGAAATTTTTAACATGGAAAAACCTTATTCCAAAGTCAATTGTGCCCTTGACATATTTAAGAATTCTTTTTGCTACTTGAAAGTGAATCTCACTAGCACAATGCATGTACCTTGATAATAAACTTACAGCATGCACGATGTCTGGTCTAGTAGTTGTTAAGTATATTAGACAGCCAATCAAACTTTTGTACAACCCTTCATCAACTTTTTCAGCTCCATCCTCTGTGTTAAATTTTTCTTTTTGATTCATTGGAGTTGTAGTTGGCTTGCAATCCTTCATCTTGAATTTCTTTAGAATCTCCTTTGCATATTTGGACTGAATTACAAAGATGCCACTTTGGTTTTGTTGCACCTGCATGCCAAGGAAAAATGACAGTCTTCCAAGATCTGTTATTTCAAAAGCTTCTTTCATTTCTTCTTTAAACCTATCAATGAGCTCCTTATTGCTACTTGTGACAAGTAAATCATCAACATATAGAGATACCACCAATATTTCTTTATCAGCCTTCTTAACATATAAGGTAAATTCACTTAGACTTTTTTCAAAGCCTAAGTTTATTAAATGTGCATCAATTCTGCTATACCATAACCTTGGGGCCTATTTTAAACAATACAAGGCCTTTTTCAGTTGATACACCTTCTCCTCTTGTCCATGAACAACAAATCCTTCAGGTTGCTCCACAAAATTTTCCTCCTCCAAGTATCCATTTAAGAAGGCTGATTTTACATCCATTTGATATATAATCCAGCTTTTTGTGCAACAAGAGCATTTTTCCAACTCTAATTTTCTGATTCAAAGAATTTTACATCTCTGCTCACAATTACTTTGTTGCTTTGTGGCAAGTAAATCCTATAAGCCTTTGATGTCAAGCTATAGCCTACAAAGATTCCTGCTTCTGCTTTCTTGTCCAACTTGTCTCTCTTAACTTGAGGGATATAAGAAAAACACAAGCAGCCAAAGGTTTTCAGATTCAACAACTTGCGTTTGAAGCCATACCAAGCTTCAAATGGAGTCTTTTCAGGAAGTGATTTTGATGGAAGTCTGTTCAGCAAAAATACTGATGTACTTGCTACCTCAGCCCAAAACTCCTTTGGTAGACCTTTGTGATGAAGTAAACATCTTATCATCTCCATTATTATTCTATTTTTCTGCTCCACTACCCCATTTTGCTATGGAGAGTAAGGTACTATCAGTTGGTGCTCAATACCTGCATCTTCACAAAACTTGCTAAACTTTTGAGATGTTTATTCAGTTCCATTATCAGACCTTATCATTTCTATTTTCCTTCCACTTTGAGTTTCCACCTAAGTCTTAAACTTATAAAAGATGTTAGCAACCCTAGTCTTGTGTTTCATAAAATAAATCCAATACATTCTTGTGTAATCATCAATGAAAGCAATATAATACTTATTGTGTAACACCTCCTTACCCCACTATGTAATAATAAGGTAAGTGAGTATTACTTGTATAACTGTCTTAATTTTTCAATTAAAAGAAAACACTGGAATAAATTTTTTTTTTTTTTACTAAAATATTTATTTAAAATATACATATATTCAATATAAAAGTTTACACACTCTAAAACTCCTTAATTTATATATATATGGCTATTTAACTTAGATTTATATCCATATTAAATTCACTACAATAGTATTACATACCCCAAAATATTTATACTACATGAAATAAGTTTTTGATAATATTTTACAAAGCTTTACTCAAATATACCAAAATAAATTTGAGGCTTTAGCTGCTACTAAATGGATTCCCGCTTTCTTCTGACAGCTAATGTCTTTTCCAAAATGTCAGTATCTGCGCGAGAAAAAAACACTCCGCTAAGCTACTAGCTTAGTGGTGCTTCATAGGATAAAAATCACACATACAATCCATTTATAAATTTTATACATGCCACAACATAATACAAATCTCACGAATAACAAATCTCTATATTCTTACTAATAAGTTCAAACACAGGTATTTGGGGCTTGACTAAAAATAAAAAAAATAAAATAAAATGGTATAAATAAAGATAATAAAAAAAATGGGATTGCATTTTTACAAGTTAAATTACATATCATATTTAATGTGTGAATATAAGTGAATTATTATTCGTGAAATTTGTATTATGTTGTGACATGTATAAAATTTCTATACAGAACGTATGTATGATTTTTATCCTATGAAGCACCACTAAGCTAGTAGTTTAGCGCAGGTATTTTTCCCTCGCGCAGATACTGATGTTTTGGAAAAGATAAATTAGCTATAAGAAGAAAGCGGAAATCCATTCAGTAGCAGCTAAAGCCTCAAATTTATTTTGGTATATTTGAGTAAAGCTTTGTATAATATTATCAAAAACTTATTTCATGTAGTATAAATATTTTGGGATATGTAATACTATTGTAGTGAATTTAATATGGATATAAATCTAAGTTAAATAGCCATATATATAAATTAAGGAGTTTGAGAGTGTGTAAACTTTTATGTTGAATATATGTATATTTTAAATAAATATTTTAGTAAAAAAAAAAAAATTTATTCCAGTGTTTTCTTTTAATTGAAGAATTAAGACAGTTATACAGGTAATACTCATTTACCTTATTATTACAGAGTGGGGTAAGGAGGTGTTACACTCTCCACGGGCTTAAGCCTCATTGACTGAGTACTATATATCATCTATATGTAAATGGGATTAAGGGCGCTCCATGAGCTCAAGCCACCTCGTCTTTAGAAAACATAACTGGTTCGCCATTGTAAATTCCCTTAATGGTATACTATCTACCCTAAAATAGTCATCAAGTAGAGATATGAGCATTTATATCAAAGTATCTTCTTATTTTAATCTCATTCTTTCATATTATCATCATGTTTCATATAACATAATTATATTTATCAACAAGTTTTTATATGATTTAACATCATACTTTAGAATTTAGGCATGTTCGACATATTTGAGACCTACCAAAATATTATTTAAACATAAATCAGTTTTATTGTGAATAGTATCTTCACGGCCATGAAGATTTTGGCTGGTTGTGAAAGCCACTAGATCAAGCTTCCTGGCCATAACAGATTTCAGCATAGTTGTGACGTTGGTTGTGAAATGGCCTAACTTATTCATATGATTAAATTTTGCCAAATTTACACTTCTAAATACTTTCTAAACATATATAACAATCATTCATGGGCATATAACTCAATCATACTCAAGTTTACATGACTCAAATAATTGCATATTAGGTTCACAACCAAACTCAACAGCTCAAACATTACATACAATTCACACTTTAAGCACATTTGTCACTTTCATGCTCATTTAACATTTTAATCCCATTTATATATTTAAATTAACTTCTCTAATATTTAAAGATGTCATTTCAAACTTTCATAACTCATCATATTACATTACTTATCGATAAGCATGCTTAGGCACCATTAATGCACACAACTCATCAATTCACAAGTTTTCAAGTAAGAGACTTACCTCGATTAAGCCATTACTTTCAAACACCTTAAATATATTTGTAAAGCTTATGTATCTATCAATTGTCAATCCTTAATATAGACATTAAATATAATTTACAACCAATTAGGTTAATGGCCCACATTCACGCACATGTTTTTTTTAATCATTTCTAAAATTTCTTATATCCTCTTGTATAAATTCAAATTCCATAACTTATTTATTGCATTATAAATGTCTTATTAATGCTAACTTTTATACTTAAAATACTAGGTTATATCTTATCATGTCCACTATAACTAATTTATTAGCAATGGTGTCGACAATCCTATGCATACTAATTATGGTTTTGAGTGCATTTAGCATACTAAAATCTCATTATTTAATCAATTTTAACTTTAGTCTTTCATTCATATCTCATTTATACCCCATAAACATGATTATTCTATCACATATATGTTCATTCTCATCTTAGTTATCAAGTATTTCTATTTACATGCCATAGATTGTATTTTCAGGTTATTCAATATCATATCATATCATTCATCATTATACTATCTCATTTGGGCAAGTTAAAATGCATGTGTACTTACCTCTTATGGAGCCAATTTTAAATCCAAGCTTTGAGCTTGCCTAACCTCCTTAGTGGTTAATTCCATCTTCCAAAAGCATTTCCTATACATAACCACAACTATTTCTCATTAACTTAAATCATATATCAACATCTATTACTACATATAAACATATACTTTAATCCCTAACTCAAAAACCATTAAACAAGATCCTTTCTTACTTAAATTTATCTAATAACATGTATTTCAACTCAATCTAGCCTTAAGAAGTGTTTTCCTTAAATAATACTCAAGGTTCAATATCAAATTTACCTATTTACAAATGGGTTTCTACCTAATTCGGGCAAATCATATCAATCAACCATAAGCTTGTTAAAATAGGAGAAAAAATATGAAATCTTACCCAAATAAGAGAGACAATAAAGTTAATTTGGTAGAAGAACCAAACTCCCTCAACCTCTATACTTTCTCTCTTAGACTTCATTTTCTTCCTTAGTAAATCTCTTAAATCTCATTTTGATTTTGGTTTCTCTCTTGGTTTTGGCATTTGATCACTCAAAAATCCATGAAGAATTACTCTCTTAAGGTTCTTGGTTGTGTATGAACGGTGCTTGGGGTTTGGGAGTTGATAAAATGGTGAAAAAAATGAAGATAAGATCGTGCAAACAATTTATGTACCAGGCCTTCACGACCATGAACAAAAACCTTCATAGTTATGAACGTACTGTAGTAGCTGCCTAAAAAAGTCAATGTTTATCCTTTGACCACAATCTTCACGGTCATGAAGCCTGATTTTTCATATTTTCTTCACTTCTTTCATCCCTCTCTTCACACCAAAGCCAAAACTAACCAATATACCTTACATATACCCCAAATATACCTTTGTATTCTTACAATATAACTCTCGTATATTCAATATATATACATATTCTCCCTTTATATTACCGAATTACCCTTTTTATACCATATTACCTTCTAGGCATTATCTTGTGGTCGTTATAGGAATACCTCAAGTATATCTTGGGAATATTTTGGGTATGCTTTGGGAATTTCTTGAGAATTCTCTAGAAGAAATTTCTTGTAAATATCTTGGGGATATTTCGGTATGCCTTAAGAATACTTTGAATATACTTTAGAGATATCTTATTGATTTGAACAAAAAAAACAAAGAACAAAAAATATATGTCCTCTGATAAGCTCTTCGAGTAAAGAATTTTCAAAAAAATTAATAATTCAACATAATAATTTTTAATAATTAATGGATAAAAATTTTGCAGTAATTCGTCTAAATAAAAAAGATGAGGACAACACATCTCTTTCTCCTTATGCATCTCAGTACACTCAACCTCCACCTCAACAAAACAGTTGTTGTGGATGCCTAGAAGGATGATATGCTTTGTTGCTCTTCTCTCTAACTCTCCCTCCATTACTGTGAGATTATTCAAATTTAGTTTAATCTTGGAAAATTGTGGCACAATGGACTTAGAACTCGGGGAGAAGGGGTTTGAGGATGAAATAAGTAGTGAAAATAAGAAGTGACCTGAGAGACAACGAAGAAGAAAAAAAAAATTTAGAAAGAAGGAAGAAAAGAAGAAAAAAAATATAGTTTTACCGAAGTGTGACTAACAAGAAAGTTAAAAATTTTACATCTATTTAAAAAAAAAAAAAAGTTAAAAATATGTGTTTGGTGAAATTTCTTTGGAAGTTTTAACTAGTTCAGAGCAAGACTTGCAGTTTGGGCTTCACATTTTTTTTAGTTCTCACTGGTACCATGAAGAGGCCCATTTAAAACTACAATCTAAACCTAAAAAATTAGGAAAAAATTGAATCGTGACATTTTTTATTTATATGGTGACAAAATTGTTTAGTAGTGAGTATTTTTAGATAATTAGCCTTATAATTAATTATATAATATATAATAATTTATAGGATATTATAAAAAGAAAAAAGAAAATCGGATTGGACTCAAAGTTCACACAAAAATATGAACTCTGCGACTCACTCTGTTTATAATGTTTGCAATGTGTATCGGGTCCAATCGAGGCCCAGGTAACAGCCGAATAAGAGAATCGCCTCATCGAGGGTTGATTTACTCGTGCATTACGATAACAGCTTAGTCGCGGGAACACCAGGTAATTACTCCCCTCGCCAACCATAAACGGCAAATCTATAGCGGCATAAAAAATCGGAACATAGATTGAGAGATTGAATAAAAGAAAACCAGCTGTTTCTTTCAAAATCCTTGAACTTTGCTTTTACCAATTGATCATCTCTCTATTCTCCGATTTTTTTTTATCGAAACCCTAATTCCTAATTTTCTAAGCAAAATAAGCTTTGAATTTGCAATTTTGCATCCAAATCTCAGAGATGAGACGCTCTGTGATATTTCTCCTTTTCATAATGTTGATATTATTATCATTAGTAAGGGATATCTCATGCTCAGCGATCTCCGAGACCTCGCTTCGCGATGAGGACAGCCAGGTGTCCAAGCTTTACCAGTCTATTTTGCCTCCAAAACCGTGAGTATCTATGGCGTTGAATTATATTGGAACTTGTTTCCAGGGAGATGAGAAGTGGATGGTCGCAATTTTTAAGTAATTTTCAGTGTAATGCAATAATCCTCTGTATTAATGGTTAATTTTGTTTCGGCTTTGAATTCAGTAAACAAGATGTAGCACTAGTTGCGGCGCTGGATGGAACTATATATTTCGTCGACACCAACTCAAAGAAAGTTCGCTGGTCATTCTCGTCTGGGTCACCTATCTATTCTTCTTATCAGGTTACTCCTAACAATGACGATGACAAGCATAATGCCTCTGAGCTGAGTAACGACTTATATTATATAGATTGTGGTGACGATTGGGAACTCTACGTGCACAGCAAACGCTTTGGAAAACTGGTATGCGGGCATGCTCCTTCATAGAACTTCTATTCCTATTACTATTTCGATTTTTTTTTTTTTTTTGGTATGTGTTACATTTGACAATGAATTATGTGTTTTCTGGGCCTTTAAGATTTAAATATTTGATTAATAGAATATTGAAAATTGTCAAATTAGGAGTCTTTTATGAAGTATGATCAAGCATATTATTGACGCAATCTAGTTGTTTTTGCTCAGCAAAAAATTTCACTGAGTCCGGAAGATTATATTAAAATGACACCGCATGTATCAGATGAAGGGGAAATTACACTGGGATTAAAAAGGACCACTGCATTTCTTGTTGATGCCGAGAATGGAAGAGTGGTTCGCACATATGGTTTAGCTGATACTTCTTCAACATTTAGGGCTCAGGCTGCTGGAGAAAATGCTCTTCTATTGGTAAAAGATGCTGATTTGATAAATTATTCTGCTGCTGACTTGGAAACAGTTCAGAATTTGGTTTATGTCACAAGGACAGATTATACTTTGCAACACTACTCTCCAAACTCCACTGAAGTTTTGTGGAATGTGGCATTTGCTGAAATTAAAGCTGAAGTTCGCTGTCAGGGGTTTAGAAGTTCTTTAGGAGGCATTTCAACTAGTGCGGGAGCAAGTACAGATAGTATTAGACTTCCTTGTCAGATGAAGATTCCTGTCCTCCGAATTCGTGACCACAGCTTGTTAGAACTTGATAAATTAATAATTGCTTATCTTGGAGGTGGAGCTCACTTCCTGCCTGCCCCAGATCACATTCCTCCTTTACATCCTGTCCACAGATTTCCACCTGCGCTTCCCACTCGTCAAGACAGACCCCTGCTTGCTTTGCCCTCATCAGAAGCCCAAAACTTGGGCAATATAAGGTTGCTAAGTGGAAATACTGGTACAATGAACAGCGCAACTCTACCTTCTGGAATTGCAATGAAGTCTTATATAGTGCCTGTTATTTCTGCCATTTTGTCCATTATGGGTTCCCTCGTCTATAGTTATCTGACAATTAGAAAACGAGGTAAGTTGAATAATCCAGATGAGGAATTTAAGTCGCAAGCTGCAGTGCCTAAGAAAAAGAAAGGTAAGAGATCAGCAAACAACAGGAATAATCTCAATGATGAGAGAAGGCAGATACATCTCTCTTTGGAGAATAATGCTAGGGACAACCATGGTGTTTCACATATTGAAGAGAATGGAAGAAAGTTGTTTTTCACCTTTTCTGATGTCGTTCATGGCCATGCAGACAGGCGCAAGATTGGGAAGCTACTTGTTTCAAACAAAGAAATTGCTAAGGGGAGCAATGGTACAGTTGTGCTTGAGGGAATTTATGGTGGCCGTCCAGTAGCTGTTAAACGCCTTGTGCAAACCCATCATGATGTGGCTGTGAAAGAGATTCAGAACCTCATTGCTTCTGACCAGCATCCGAATATTGTTAGATGGTTTGGAGTGGAGCACGATCAGGATTTTGTTTATCTTGCTTTGGAGCGCTGCACTTGCAGTTTAAATGACTTTATTTATGTGTACTCTGAGTCCTTTCAAAGTCAATTACTTTCCAAGGATATAGATTCCAATTGCATGCCTGAGTGTACTGTTTTACATGCAATGCTGGAGCATAACCGGAATGTTGAACTGTGGAAGGCAAATGGACATCCTTCAACACAATTATTAAAACTAATGAGGTCAGTTTTCTAGTTACTTTTTTCTGGTTTTAACGAAAACTAGTATTACTCTATCTTCTTTCTATAAACCTCAGTTTCCACATGATGATAGAGATGATCAGAGCTTAATAGCACCATGTTCAGTTTCCTTTTCTTTTTTTCCCTGCAACATGAGGAAGTTAGTGCCTCCAAGCAATTTAAAGCCTCTAAGTAAATGAGGATTTGTTTTGGTTGGAGTTGATTTGTCTCTAGCAGAAGCCTATTTAGAGTTTGATGAATGCAAACTACTTTCAGTTGTCCTGAATTCACGTTTAAATTTATATCAACTTTCTGATTGACTTTTTAAAAAAAAAAAACTTATTCACATCTGGACTTCCCACAGTACTGAAGATACTAAGTTTCGTTTGAAGATACTTATTCAAATTTTTGCGAAGAACTTTGTTCAAGGGCCTAGGTTAGCTGCCACAATAAGAAAATGACAAGCTGCACAGTGATTCTTTTTCCCCTTTTGAAATGTAAATGTTAAGTTGGCGTTATTTGCAATCACGTAGGTGACTGTATATCCAAGTATATGGTCTTGACTTCTTATTTACTTCTATGCCATAAAAGTATCTTCAATCCCTAAGTAGTATGATTTTCAATGTGGAAATAGTTTATATATTTCTTTTTTTCAGTTAATAAAATATAAATATTTTTACATTCTGGTATAATATTGCTGTTCTTGCCCTTAAAGAAAATGAACAATCAAATAGACTACCTGAGAAACTGAACAGAACTTGAAATGCCCCTTATTTTTGCAGGGATATGGTTTCTGGGCTTGGTCATCTGCATGAACTTGGAATTATACATCGGGACTTGAAGCCCCAGAATGTTTTGATAATTAATGATAAATCTTTTTGTGCAAAGCTTTCTGATATGGGCATTAGCAAGCGCCTGGTAGGGGATATGTCTTCCTTGACTCACCACACTACTGGTAAGTAGGTCATTTTGTTTGGTAATTGGACCATCTGATTAATGATTAATTTATGTGAACTCATAGTTTATAACTAGAACTTTATTATTTATCAGGTAAACTGTTTACTGATAGTATACTTCTTCCCCTTCACCTCCCTGACAAGAAGAACAAATACTATAGAAGAACAAGAAGTTACTTACATGTTCTATCAGTGTAGGATGAAAATTAAATCCTAAATGTGTTCTCTTTTGCTGTCATAGGTTACGGGAGTTCAGGCTGGAGAGCACCTGAACAACTCCTACATGGGCGCCAAACACGTGCAGTAGACTTATTTAGTTTAGGCTGTGTTCTATTTTTTTGTGTCACCGGAGGAAAGCACCCTTTTGGTGACAATATTGAACGCGATGTAAATATTGTGAATGACCGGAAAGACCTGTTCTTGGTTGAGCATATACCAGAAGCTGTGGATCTTTTCTCTTGTCTGTTGGATCCAAATCCAGATAAGAGGTAAGACAGTTTAACACTTTCAATTTTCAAGGGTCATAGAGGATTTTGTCTTTCTTGAAAGTCGAGAGCTTCTTATTATGTGAAATTCCCAATTGTCATCTTTGGGCTGGGATTTTTATGGTTGACATTAATTTATTGGGAATAATGGTATTGTCTTGTCATGTTGTAGGCCAAAAGTACAGGAGGTATTGCACCATCCTTTTTTCTGGACATCCGAGAAAAGACTTTCATTCCTTCAGGATATTAGTGATAGGATTGAATTGGAAGATAGGGAGAAGGAATCAGAGCTCTTAGATGCATTAGAAAGCATTGGAACGGTGGCATTGAATGGGAAATGGGATGAATCGATGGAGACTGCATTTATTAATAACATTGGCCATTACAGGCGTTACAAGTATGACAGTGTCCGTGACCTATTACGGGTTATACGCAACAAATCACATCATTATAGGGAACTTCCTCAGGAGATCAAGGGCTTATTAGGATCTCACCCGGAAGGATTTGAGAACTATTTTTCATGCCGATTTCCAAAGCTCTTGATTGAGGTTTACAAAGAAACATATAGGTATTGCAAAGAGGAGGAATTCTTTCATAAATACACACAGAGCAGTGTAATATAGAGATCCTTCCCCAAAGGTTCCTGCTTTGGGCTCACATGGGTTTTCACGTGCCAGAGTAATTGTAAATTATGTAGACAGCACCAGAAATTGTACCATTGTACTGTGCAAACCTCTTGTACAATATCAGTTACTCTATATTTGTAAATCATCTCTACTAATTTGCCAGTATTTTGCTGCTATCTTCTTCATTCCTATTCCATATATCACTGGTACACTTACAGTATTGCTTATAGTTGAGTAAGACCAATCCTTGTTTTTGGTTTGTGAATTTTCCAATTCAAGCAAGGCTAATTTTTTTCAAGTTCACAGAATACCCGGTGAAAAGAGTGGCCTGCCTGGTCGGGCAGCAGACCACTGCAAAAAACAGAGAAAGTGAAGAGGTAGAGTTCTCTATGTCCCTTAAATGATGCATTTTTTTTTACATTGAATTTGGAAGTGCACAGTGGTATAATTTATGCCTGTCTCTGTTTTGAAAAAACATAAAAAATAAAAAAAAGAATAGAGAATTCTCTACTGGTCTCATAGCATCTATATCTATGGAGATCGAAACTTTTGTATGTCTATGAGTTTGTATATAACCATTCTCGAGAGCTCATGGATTATCTTATCATATATGACAAGGTTACAGAATTAGTTTATCTCTTTGAGAATTACTAATATTAGCCAACCAACTATACATCCTATTTGCTTATAGATATTATTACAGTTGGATCCCAATACCCTGTAGCTGAACATAAATGGCCCACGCATCACCTTTTGATCTGGAGTTTGAATTCTTTGCTCTGCACACGCATTATACAATTACAATCCATTTTCTGTACCCACTATATCTCTTTTCTTTGAGGGTTTATGGACTTGTTTTGAGATTTTATTAGAAAATCGAGCCATTTAGTAATGTCAAGGATAAAGTAATTCTTGCAAAAGCCAATGGCATTTATTCCCTAGCTAGAACTGTGGGTAGTACAAATATCAATTGTGCTAGCTAGCTAGCAAAGTTGTAAGCAACGCAGTTGAACTGTAATGGCTTCTTCTCCACTCCTCCTCCTCCTCTTCCTCCTCAGCCCATTTCAAAAAGTTTCCAGCGTCGGGGTAAACTATGGCACTCTCGGGAACAACCTTCCATCTCCAAAGAGAGTAGCTCAGCTCCTTCAATCCACACTCATCGACAAGGTCAAAATCTATGACACCAACCCTGAAATCCTCGAGGCCTTTTCCAATACAGGAATAGACCTCATTGTGGCGGTGGAAAACGATCACGTGGCAAACATAAGCTCGGACGTATCGGCGGCCGACGAGTGGTTCGCCAGCCGTGTGGTGCCTTTCATTCCTGCCACCTCCATAGTAGCCATAGCAGTAGGCAACGAGTATCTAACAACAGATCCTGACCATTTACGCCCCAATAATCTGGTCCAAGCCATGCAAAACTTGCACGCTGTGCTGGTAGCTCGTGGCCTCGACCGTAAAATCAAGATCACAACTCCACATAGCATGGCCATTCTTGCTTCCTCGTTTCCTCCTTCAGCTTCCACCTTCGCCACCACTCTAATGCCAACCATGACCAACATAGTAGGCTTCTTAGCTGACACCGGTGCTCCATTTATGGTCAATGCCTACCCATATTTCGCTTACAGGGATAACCAGGATTCTGTGAACCTACAGTATGCCTTGTTAGGGAATGCCACCGGAGTCCATGACCCTTCGGGTTATATCTACAACAACATGCTGGATGCACAAATAGATGCCGTTAGATCAGCCATTGGTGCACTAGGATATGGAAACCGGACTATTCAGATCACTGTATCGGAATCCGGTTGGCCGTCCAAGGGTGATCCCGGCGACGCTGCTGCCACCCCTTATAATGCGAAGACTTACAACACTAGGTTGATAGAACGTGCAGAGTCTAACAAAGGCACACCCATGAAGCCCAAGGACAAGATAGAGATCTTCGTGTTTGCTTTGTTCAATGAGAACAAGAAAGATGGCGGCGTTAGCGAGAGAAATTTTGGGATCTTCAATGGAGATGGGTCTAAGGTTTACGATGTGGATTTGAGCTGCGAGTTTTGCAGCAACGGGGGGACACTTGAGTTTGGTGAAAAAATGTGGAGCAGTGGTGCAAGAGGGCCTTCAGTGTGGTGTGTGGCTAAGCCACATTCTGATGAGAAGGTGCTTCAGGCTGTGCTGGACTTTTGCTGTGGAGGAGGGGGAGTGGATTGCAGAGAGATTTATGAAAGTGGTGATTGTTATGCACCCGATAAGCTGCATGCACATGCATCATATGCCATGAATGCATATTACCAAATGCATGGTAGAAACTACTGGAACTGTGACTTCAGGGGCACAGGACTTGTCACCTTCACTGATCCAAGTAATTAACTTCATATCTACCATGACTCAGTTTGTTAAATTTCTTCATTTTACGTGCTAATTAATTGTTTGTTTTAATTATAATCTTGCCTTAATTTTTCATTGCTCATCAGGTTATGGTAAATGCCGATATCCTCAACAGTGACCCAGCAGGAAGAAATGGTAGTACCATAGCCATATATAATATCTGAATTTGTACTGTTTATTAGTTGATTTTGACTGGCTTTTCATGGACCAATTCAATCATATTTGTTATGTATTGCAAAGTAATAATTATTTTGCATACCCGGGTTGATCTGTGATGGAGCCTGTCTAGATTTGTCAGTATGGTTATCGAAAAAAGGTCTGGTATTTTTGCTTACTTTGGTCACTGTCAAAACTTTATGGAAAAAAATGGTTGGTTTTCATTGCAGATTTTGAATATTTTGCTGGTTGGTTTGAAAAAAAAGAGCCTTAAAAGTGTCTTTTAGAGGGGGGAGAAGATAAAAAAGATCGGGCACATGGTGAAACAGATGATGTCTCCATAATCAAAGGCTTTTCCTGTTTTTGGGTTGAAAATTTTGTTGCCCTTTCTTGGAGGGAATCTTGATTACAACTTTTATCATCAGGGGCCTGTCTTTTAGCTTCTGGGACTTTGAAAAAGATTGGGCCTTCAGCTATGTCCTATCTGGTTTTCTCATGTCTATATAGACAAACCTCAGATAAAATTAATTGTAATTTGCGATCTAATCTCACAAGTCTATTCTGCAACTAAATTTTTCATGCATAAAGACTGAACTAATTCAGATTAGAAAGAAAGTCATCAGGATAAAAACTAACCTCTCCTGAAATTGGCTCGGTCACTTCATTGATTCTCTTCTCCTGCAAGCTAATGTTTACAGATTTCATGCACATTTCTCATGGAACAGGCAAAAAGAATTAAACGTTAGAAAGTAATTGAAGCAACATGTGAATGAGATTGGAGATTAGTAAATCATGCTAACCCCTTTGTTTTCTGTATCCTTGTTAGAAATTAGGCACTTGTTTTTTATTTTTCCAGAAATGGCTCTGTTAAAACCAATGTTTGTATTTCCCAAATATTCCATACAACTTGAACCATAATTAACATACTTTTATATATGTTTGTCTAAACATGCCATAAGAGTTAACTGAATAAAGAAGGGAATTTATCGGTCTGTTCTCGTTAATCTCAACCCTCAATTAGGAAACTATCTTTAAGGATTGACTTACATTCTCATTTGCATTTTCATGGAAGAAAAAAAGGAGCATCTCTGTTGCTAGAGGTACAATAGACTAAGGCTTTGCACATAATCTTGGTTTGATTTTAAAACAGTTCTATGATTCTAACTTACAACATTTTCCTCATATATAACCTTTTTTTTAAGCTAATATAAGTTTCAGAAATTTTAAACTTCAATTTGATCAATCAGAATTACAGTTAGAAAACAAATAAGAGAACTTCAAATCGATCAATATTTACACATAAGAGCGTTACATCATTTTTTTTTTTTATATATAGGCAATAAGATTTTTATTAAAATGGAGAGAAAAACCCCCTTAATCAAAAATTAGGATGATAAAAAAACTTCTTCCTAAAACTAACTAAAATAGTCAGAGAAAAACAAGTGATCCTAACTTCAAGCAAAAGAAGAACAGAACTAGAACTAACAAAAACTATGCCCAAAAACACAGATTGTTATATTATGGATCTAGATTCATGTAGCAATATGGACCAGGATCTATGTTTATGGTGGTAATTTTGTAAGTATATATATTCATTACTATTTGTAATCAAGTTTATTTAGAATATATTCTACATTCATTATTATTTAATTGCATGTTCATTATTATTTTATTGTATATTCATTATATTTATAAACAGATTTATTATTATTTGTAATCAGGTTCATTTAAAATATTATTCTATATTCATTATTATTTGACTATATATTCATTATTATTTGACTGCATGTTTATTATTATTTGCATGCAGATTCATTATTATTTGAATTAGTTCATTTATAATACTCTATATTTTATTATTGT
This sequence comes from Balakata baccata, assembly GCA_949630135.1. Classification (NCBI taxonomy): domain Eukaryota; kingdom Viridiplantae; phylum Streptophyta; class Magnoliopsida; order Malpighiales; family Euphorbiaceae; genus Balakata; species Balakata baccata. The sequence goes on from CATIWF010185722.1 coordinate 27,520, forward strand.
TTAACTGCATATTCATTATTAATTGAATGCAGATTCATTATTTTTTATAATTAGTTTCAATTAGATATACTTATATTCATTATTATTTGCACACAGTTCTATTAAAAAAATTTTAAACAAAAAATTTTTTAAAATCACATAAAAAACTAAAAGAAAAACTAATTATAAATAATAATGAACATGGTCCTTGTAACTACATGAACAGAAATCAATAGAAAAATTTGCCCAAAAACACAAGCTGCTGAAAAAGAAAAACAACCGGACTAAAGAAAGACTAGAAGCACAAGACAACACCATTACATGTTATCCCTTGCCAAAACCAAGAGAAGGCATTAAAAAAGACAACACCATTACATGTTATCCCCTGCCAAAACCAAGAGAAGGCATTAAAAAGTTTTCCAACGTAGTACATCTTGCTCACTAAAGCCAGAAAAAATATTAGCTACCACATTGTCCTCGGCATCAAAATAAAATCTCAAGATGTTTTCCAACACAGTACATTTTGCTCACTAAAGTCAGAAAAAATATTAGTTACCACATTGTCTTTGGCGTCAAAACAAAATCTCAACTCCTTATCAACCTCAAAAATTTGATCTACCTCAAAGAAAAACTCACTTGTTGGAGAACCAAGAAACTTTTTATTATTTAGAGTTATATCACTCTCTGATTTTGTTGGCTTCCAATGCACTTCAATTCATTTGGTCTCCTTCAACGATACATCATTTTTATGTTACATTTCATCGTTAACGAAAATGTTCAAAAAAGAAATTTTTTTTATGAATTTTGATTAAATATATGCTAAAACTCCTACAAAAAGATATGATTTGGACTCGTAAGCAATTAAAGGGCTTAAATATATAGACTAAGGTAAGGATTGATGTATAATGACACAATAAGTTGTCTCCACTCTTAAGGAATTGATCTTTGGGCAAGTTCTATTCCTTTTCTCTTTGTATTTCTTCCTAATTCTGCATCTCTATCATTCTCAGATAGCGATCTCTCCATCCTCCTCCTCTTATTCCTTGTCTTTGACAGATCTTCCCTCTCGTCCATTAACGAAATTAGTCTATGAAGACGCCCATGACTAGGGGAAGTAGATTCTGCAGGGGGCGCACGGTGTAACTGGCGAATGATCTGGCAAAAGTATATTAAGAGAGCCAAAAAGCAAACTAGCCCACAAATGAGAAAGAGGCCCCAAAAGCTTTCCAGGTGAAGTCTATCTGATTCAAGTTCAGATGTCTCGGAACTGCAACTACTACGCATAAGCCACTTGTCATGGATTCTCTGCAGATCACCATTCTCTGATAGTGTTAGAATTGCTGTTGACATATCAACTGCTAAGGGAGAGTCCCGCGGAAATACCTGGCATACCCAAAATACAAATGAAAATGACGAAAGAACAAAGAACTGAAGCCTGAGTAACATTTATCCATCATTGCATTTACATGAGAAATCAACTTAATGACTACATCATGCTATGTCAGAATCTATTTGCTAGTACTATGGCACACAATTCACTTGGAGTAAAGAATTTTTCAGTTCAAATGCCACGGGGTTCAACAAACCAATTGAACAATAGTATTTGTGTGATGTTCTGTAATAAAAAGGTGTATGCTATGTTAAGGGATTAATTTCATCTATGCTAAATGAACTTTGCTCTTATTGCAGTAAAATTATAAAACTTTTTTTTCATTCCAAAAAAGTCACTAAACTATTTTTATTTCAGTGACAGATCAGCTATCACGTCAGATTTCCGATGACACATAAGCTGCTACGCCAGCTTTCCGGTTATCTATATTGGAAAATTGGCCGAAAATAACTTAGTGAAATGAAAACATAGTTGAATGAATTTTTTTGGACGAAAAAGAAATTGTGATTTTATTGCAATAAAAGCAAAGTTCTGTGACCATAGATGAAATTAACTCTATATTAGGCTCAATGCTTCTGACTTCATATGAAAAAGTTACAGATAAAGCAGAAAATAAGTACTTACGAAACCCCAGCCACTTTTCGTAAATTCTTGACCCACTATCCTGAATGTGCATTGGGTTGAAAGGAAGAGTTCAACATAAGGAAGTTCATCAACCACAGCAGCAACACCGCCCTCCTTTTCGGGACCAAGCTGGAGTGCTTTCGCATAGGCTTCAGGTGATCCAAGGGCAACAAGCCTAGACTTAGATATCCCAAGTTCCTCACTCAAATAATACTCGGCAAAAGAACCCACTTGGTATCCTATGGGCTCATCGCTTTCCTTCAAGCTTTCAATCCCTTGGATAGGAGAATATAGCTGTTGCACTGTGAGTATTGATGTCAAGCTTGCAGTGTAGCTTGAATTGATTATTAAAACCACAAAGAGCCAAATAATTAACACAAGGCGGCCCAGGGTGCTCACTGTGTTTTCTTCTGCAAAGGGAACATAAATCAAATCGATCAAACCAATAATTCTGTTTGTCTTATGCACCAATAAAAAAAAAAATGGAAAAATAGGATTTTCATAGTTTCACTTACTATGGGCAAAAAATAGAGTTGATAGGCTGAACCTGCAACATTAACAAACACAAGAATGAGAATATGCCAATCAATTTGCATATAATATTTTGAATTAAATGGTGATTAGCCTAGTAATAAACTCACCACAAAATGGTTATAATTTGTTTTTTTGGAGGACCCCTGAACTCATCATTTATCCTATGCTCCAGAACCCACACCACTATGCCAACAACAATGAAGAAGCAGGCAGTAACAATCCACATGGTCGGACTAAATGGTCGCAGGAATGCCCAGGCTCCAGTATTCAACTTCCTAAATGGGGCAACAACAACCAATCCAGATGCTACATATGGCTGTGTAAAATCCACAATTTTTGTTCGATTTGTGACTATAGTAATATCACCTACAACAGCATCAAGGGCCTGAAACAAAAATGTAAGACATTCAGCCACTGGAGAAACCAACTCCGAAATAAGAACCTCAAATAAAAATTTATCATGTACTACTCACACCGGTTGTTATCATATTCACAAGCTCAGTGTAGCTTGGGTTTTCTTTACCATTTCCAAAGGGGACAAACTGATACGGAACAGCATATGGTAACAAACTTACAGCAGCTGTGAATACATCTATGCAAAAACCTTTGAACATATCAGTACCTCGCACTTGTGATACAAATTCCTTGAAACTGACCCGAATAGGCACACCAATTCGCAATAGCTTTCCATTGTTAGGAAATACCCATCCACGGGGCTTTTCTATCACCTCTCCAGGCCAAATAACATTGTACAGGTGCTGGTTTGCACTTGATCGGTTCGGTGGCCTTGTATAGAGTGTCTCAGGAGGCACAGTTGATAAACCAGAATAATTAGACCAGAAACCAATCTGCCTAAACCCAGTTCCTATCACATTAATAACATCATATGCAGGGAGAACCCGAGATTTGTCTGAATCAAACTTTATAGGACCTGTTAAACCAACAAGATCACTCTGCAATATGTTATTTAGAAGAAGTGTTCCATCATCAAAGATGCTCAGTGCATCAAGATGAATATCACTACTTTTCATTGAAGTCAACCTGGAATCGTTAGAAAATGAGATAATACCACCCTGGTTCAAAAATGCATCAATAGCATGAGCTACCAGCCAGACAGAATCATAAGCATAAAGACCATAAGAGTTCAACCCCAAAGCACTCCCTGTTAAATTGCTCCACTTAGAGATTAGGGATCTCTTTCTGTTTGAATCTGGTGTGTGTTGACGCAAAGCAAGAACTCCTTGCATTGTGTCCATGGTCTCTGACGGTAGAGGAGAAAAAGTATCTAAAAATGTTGACAGCCAATCTGTGGCTATCCATACATACCCATTGGCCATCATCCCTAGATATTTTGCCACGGAAAAGACCATAAAACCCAAATTTGGATTCACATGAAGAATGATAACTCGAGATTCCATCATTGAAACCTTAACAAGAAGATCCATGATGTCCCCACGATCAAGTTCAGATACTGATTGAATTCCAACCTTGTAGGAGATCTTACACCGCCTCTCAGCAAGTTTATCACTTAGAGCTAATATGCCATTTCTTCCATAATCATCATCAATAAAAATGGCGATAACCTGCTTCCAACCATAAAAATCAACAATCTCAGCTATTGCAGCCATTTGGTACACATCACTCTGTGTTGTCCTAACAAAAAAGGGGAACTGAAGCGAGTTAAGAGTGGGGTCTGTTGCTGCAAATGATAGTAGAGGAACTTTGAGTTCATTTACAACATGGGATATTATATGAGCCACTACAGATGATTGTGGGCCTATAACAGCAACTATGTCCGTCTCCATGAACCGCAAAGCTGTCACAAACACAGTGAATAGGTATGCGCTTGGAACCCATTCTAACTTATGACAAATAGTCAAATTTGCAACTTGTATCAATACAAATACTTACCTTCCACCATGCCCAAAAACCCACTGCAATTGGAGCTGTGCATTGTTACAGCAAGCCTAATTCCATGAAGGATGCTTGAATTTGCATTTACATCTTTGACAGCTTCCTCAATCGCAATTTTGGCCACTTTTCCAATGGTAGAGTCAAATGTAAAAAGGGCTCCAATATTCACAACAGCAGGTCTTGAAGTAATATTCCTACTACAACCACTTGAAAAAAGTCCAAAAAAGAGAACAATAAATGAGACCAGCAATATTGGATTCATTTCAGATCCAACCACAATAATCTTCAACTGTCAAAGATGAATTTTATTATCTGCAGCAGCCAAAAAATTTGCACTTGATTGAGTCAAGAATTCTATACAGATGAAAACAATAACTGTATCAGCAGTTTTAACTGTAGTAATTAGCAAAGATGGTCTAAGAGTGGAAAAGAGCTCAAATAACTACTAACCACCAAAATACCCTCCTCATTTCTCTACAAAATTAATAAGTTAGGCAAAAACTCTAAGTTCATCAATTATTAACTCAGCAAACTTATCAGAATCCTAATTTAACTTGGTGCTTTCATCTTTTGGAAATCAAAAAAACAGTTTATCTGCCTCAAACTTTTCATCTTAGACTCATCAGCTTTCTTATCAGGCTATCAGCCATCATAGAGAAGCAGTGAAGCATATAAAGAGTATAACATGAAGGGTAACGAATATGAGAGATTAACAAGAAACCATCCGTTCAAATTAGAAACCTAAAATCCATATTTGAAGTTTAAACAACTGACACTTAAATTACCAGGAAAAGAATGTTCACGGAGCCAATTATTGTTCTATACAAACATGAGCTATTTGATACGATTAAGACAACAAGAAATAAATGCACGAGAAGAAGTAAATATATGAATAAATAATAAATGAGGCAGATATGAAGAACAAAGATGCATAGACGGCAACCTGACCTGAAAAAGAAAAATCCAACATGGGAAAGCAACGTATTCTACACTTATCACTGGAAAAAGACACATAATGTTTTCAATCTACAAAGTATCCAGATTAAAGAAATGGGACATTCGTGTATAGCAAGAAGAAGGGGTATTCACTTCATTTGGGGAAGTGACGTATTCTACACTTACTGAAAATTTTCCTCTGTAAAAACAAACAGAAGAACATTCTACAGAGAGAAAAAAAAAATCATCAACTCAGTAATACAGTGTAGACAACTATTTACTTCATTAACACAGCTGCTTCGATGGTTTTGCTTGGAATAAATAGATACAAAATTACCCATATATATGCTGCACATTTTGATTTATTTTTCTTGGTTTTCCCAGCAAAAGCAAGCAATAAGAAACGATGGCACTCGTAATGACAGGTTGGAGAAGCCAGAATTAGATTCTCTCATCCAAAAACTCATCTTTTCCTTTCTTTTCATTTCGTGAAACAACCAACTGAAGCAAAAGCTTTGATCTTTAATCAAGAACATGTGCTCTTTCATACCATTCAATTAATAAGGAAAAAGACATTCCGATGAATAAAGATAGAAGACCCAGTTCAGAACTCACCTGAAAACCAAAAGGGGCATCATGATTGACGGCTGATGAGTGGAAGACTATTCACCTATATATAAGCCATATCCTGCAATCTTTATAACTTCAAGGGTAATGAATTTCGGGAAAAAGAAAAATTCCAAGCTCACGTGCTTCGGACATAACATAACAGGAGCAGCTTACTTGAACGAGAAACATGCCCTTTGCTTTTCTTAAATTTTGGAGAATATATGCTTTTAGCTCTGATACTTGTTCCTATGCTCTGACACCGTATGTTAGGAATATGAAATAGTAAAATAAATTTGATAATGCAGAAAAACAAATAAAAGCAATGTCTCCAATCATATGTTAATATATTCTTCATATTTATATTCTCCAGTAATTTGGTTCTGGTAATTATCCTCCAAAACCGAGACATCAGGGACTGAACATGATTATGCCTCCTCTCTTCATTGCACATTGGACTCTGATTTGCCTCACCATTGCGAAATTCTTTTAAGATTATTTAAATTCATGACAATAATTTCTTTTTATTTTTTTATTGAAAATTCCAAATTAAGTTAAAATTCAATTTTTATTTTGTCATCTATATTTGACAAAAAATAAAATTTATATTTTTCTGCTTTTTTAGTCATTAAAATTTTAATCAATCATACTGATGCTGCTAAAGAAGGTTTTGTTGAAATGAAGAATTTGAGTTGGTAATGTATAATAATTTATAGAATAATGCAACACGTTGTAATCAATAAACGTGTTTTTTTAATTGGTGGTGAATTAACCACTTAATTTGTCCCGTCCCATTCAATGAAGAAATAGGGAAGAAGGTTCCTTTTTTTTTAAAACTCTTTTAACTATTAATTTTTTAATTAATTTGATTTTTATTTGTAAAGAAATTAATGTGTAATTATATAATACTATAACTAATAGTTAAACACGTTCAATAGCTTCTAATTTGTAAAATATTTAGCAACTAAATTACCATAATAATTAATCATATATACTTTTTAATGAACTAAATTAGTTTCCAACTAAAAGTTATTTGGGATAACTCTACTTGATTTGGGTATAATTTTTCTGACAGATGAAGTTAAATTTGAGTGTTCAATTCTAGTAGGATCAGTTTCTTTATTTGGACGAGATATTCTATGATAAATTAAGTTTATCATATCATTTATAAAATAATTCAATCATTCATTGATATATATGCATATTGTATATATCATTCATAAAATAATTCAATCATTCATTGATATATATGCATATTGTATTTACATCCATTGATGAAAAATTAAATACATGTTAATAAATAATTTGATTAGTCTATAAATGACATGGTAGACTGAATATAACTAATAAATTTTTTATTTGGACTCAAAAGACATCAAATTAACTAAGCTAAAAAAAATTGATTTTTCCTTATAAATTGTATTTTAGAAATAATTATGGTATTTCACTCGATGTAAAGTATTACCTCAACTTTCAATTTTTATTTTGTGTAAACCTTTGAAATTTTGAATCATGTTCGAATTTCATATTATTGAAAAAAAAAAAAAAAAACCCTCTCTGCTTACAAGTTTCTGCAGCTTTGGCATTTGGCAAGTGTAAAACCTACTTAAAAAAAGGAAACCCATAAAAATAAAAAGTATGGCTGTGGAGAATATATGAATACAGCAGCATAATGACTTGTGAAATTTGGACATAAGAGTGTTGATTAATTTTGCTGAATTTTGTGAAGGAAAGAATAAAGTTAGATGAGACCACTTGGCATATATATATATATATATAGACTATTTACGGTGTGGTTCTCTTTTAGTTTAGTCAAAGATTTCCAATTTGAATGAATAATATGCAACTATTTTAGAATTTATAAAGGAGTGTGAGGTTTTATCCGACACGAATAAAAATTAATCTCAATATATAGTACTAATTAACTGACTGAATATAGTTATAGTTAGATAAAAAAATAAATAACTAAAATATGCCAATAAACTTGATTGACGTTTTTTATTATGAGAATTTCAAATTGAAATTTATTTACCACGATCGACTAATATTGATAAAATTTTATCATTTTTATAATAATTCTATTGTAATTCTACGTGAGAGATCAAATTTAGAAGTTTATTAATTTAATTAATGGGCATATAAATGGGTTTTGGAGTTGTTGAAGGACTACCAGATCTGCTTGTCCATCTATATGCCACCCCCATGAATACCCTATGCCATCCACATGCAAATTTATTTTATTTTATTTTTTTAATTTTCCCAATTTGGAATAAACTTTTTTTGCTTTAGGCAATTTGTGATGACATGACATATGTTAGTTTTTTGTTTTTTTGTTTTTTTTTTAGCTGATTCTTTATCCATATAGTATTATAAATTAAATTCATCACACATACAAAATATAGTAATCATGTTATAAAGAAATCAAATTTATACAATTATCAATCATACAGTGATATTTTTGTAAATATTCATCATCTGTCAGTAAATAAAAGTTCATTAGTTTATTGCAAAATATTCGTTAATTTATTAAAAAAATTCATTACAAATAAAGTAAAAATTTTTTAGTTTATTGAAAAGGTTCGTTATAAATAAATTGAAAAAATGTTAATTTCGAATGTATTAAATATTCATTAGTTTATTGAAAAATATTCATTAAATTATTAAATAAATATTCATTAATTTATTGAAAAATATTTATTTGTTCATTAAAAAATATTCATTACAAATAAAGTAAAGGTTTCTTAGTTTATTGAAAATATTTATTGTAAATAAATTGAAAAAAATTCATTACAAATGTATTAAAGGTCATTAGTTTATTAAAAAATGTTCATTAAATCATTAAAAAATGTTCATAATGAATAAAGTAAATTTTTATTAATTTATTAAGAATATTTATTTGCGAATGAACTGAAAATATTTATTACGAATAAATTAGAGATTTATTAGTTTTATAAAAAAAAGTTTATTAGTTCATAAAAAAAGTTCATTATAAATAAAATAAATATTTATTAATTTAATAAAAAAATTTATTACGAATAAACTGAAAAATTCATAATAAATAAAATAAGGATTCATCAGTTTATTAAAAAATATTCATTAGTTTATTAATAAAAGTTCATTTCTTATATTAATACAAGTTCATTTTTTTTACTTAATTTAATAGATATTTTTTTTGTTTTAATTTGTAGATATGAATTCATTAAATCATATTCAAAGAAACTTAAAATGTAACAAAAAATCGAAACAAAATGCATCGGACAAACAATAAATCGAGACAAACAGCATCTAAAAAAATACAAAATAATTGTTGATTTTATTTTAAAATAAAATGAAAATTTTTCTAGTAACTAATTAACCTATATTAATAAATTTATTTTATTTACAAAACTGTTAATGTATTTTTATTATTTTTCTCATACATATTTAATTCATAATATTTTATATATTAGAGTCCACAGTATAATTTGCTTAAATAATACTTTATGTAATAGGTCCACAATATAATTCAAGTTGATCCACTATGGGCTTCTCGCGGACTTATCATATTACTATGCAATTTCTAAATCCAGATTTTGAGTAGGCTGATTTGCATTTTTTTTAATGATTTTTTCATTTGTTTTAAATTTATTTAATTTATGACTATTTTACTATAACTATAATAGAATAATTTTATAATATATAAGGAGTTTTTGAAATAAAATAAGAGAAATATTTTTGGAGATTAAATGAGATAAAATGTCATGCAAATTATGCTTTTAGAATGGACAAAAAAATTAAAAGTACGTTGTTATTATTAATAAATTATTTTAGATTAGTAAACAAAATTACGAATGGAGTATAAATAATTAATTTTTCTTTAATTGATCATGATGGAGATTATCATGCAAGAGTAAATGGTGACCATCAAATTGAGCCGAACATTCAATGGTGGTGGTGGTGCTTTTAGGCAATAAAAACCCCGACAGCCAAATCCATGATTGAAAACGTCGGCAACTCCCATGATTGCTAAAAATCTATGCAATGCAACCAAAATGACATGATACTCACCTCTTTCTCAAAATCATTACTTACCTTAATTATTCTTTCTTTTCTTAAAAAAAAAAAAAAAATTTTCATGTGATAGAAACCTCAATTCTTTTTTTTTTCTTATGAAAATTGAACAATATTATTGACATTCATTGTATTAATTCATTATTCACCTAATTCAACAAATTTATTGTTTTGTATATATGACTTAGCTTGGAAATCACATCATCAAATAAAATTATTTTAATTTATATGTACAAAAATAAAAGTATTTGAGATTAAGCTTAACAAAAAAATTATTAAGATTCAATAGAAATAGTTTTATAATAATAATAATAATAGAGACAATTGTGGATAATTTTGTATAGAAAATTAATCTATATATATCACTAAACAATTATTCAACTAATGAAATCTAATTTATAGAATAAAATCTCAAAAGGTATAAAAAAAATTAGTAATAATCTACCGCTTAAAAGTAGTTTTGTTAGTTAAACTCAATTTATGTGTATGTTTGGAAATGAGTTTTAGAAAAATATTTTTCGAAAAAAATATTATATTTTTAATATAAATAGATAAATAAATGTTTTTTTAAAAATATATTCAAAAAAATAAATTAAAAAAATTAATCAATTAAATTAAAATAAATTAAAAACATACTTTTAAAATATTTAAGACAAATTTCAAACAATCTTAGCGATATTAGTGGGAAGTAGTTTGTCCATTTGTACGCAAAACAAACAAGCCATGCAAGCAAAATTTTCAATAACTCACGAAGCCGGAATTCCATGCTCTTACCAATTGAAAAAGGACACGTATACCGAGGGAATCCAAGGCCTTACTCGTCAACGGCCGTTCTATAAACCTAACCTCCTATAAAAGGAAAATAAACGTGATATGTCCAGATCTCGATTAAGAGATCCAACGGCTGGGATGCAATGGCGGCACCAATCCATCAGCTAACAAAAAACCATCCACCAATCAAATTTCACCACGTGTTCACATATAGTTTAGTGAATTTGTATTTCTTACCACTAAATTATAATATTTTATTTTATAATACTAAAATTATTTAATTTTATAAATTAGTGTAGAAAAGACTTTAGTGTCAAAAGTATATATGAATTTTTAAGGAAAAATTGAAATTCAGATAGAAAGTGAACATAACTGTTCCAGCATTCAGAGAGTCTTAACAGTACCAATAATAGCATATTGGTACGAGAGATATCTGATGTCTAAAAAAGTCAATCGAGCAAAGACTGGTAATCCCTTTCTTTCATGATAGGAAAAAGCAAGTTTGATTGCTCCGAAGTGAATGTGAGAAAAATCTTCCTTTTTCCACATGGACAGAAATTCTGGAGGAATTTTCAGAGAGACAAATTGTTTTTTTCCTGTGGCTTTTATAATGTAGTGATCAAAAGCGGATGATTGAACATACTCTTTAACAAATTTGTTAGGCTTCTGAACAAGAGACTTGAAGTGAATTTTTTAGGTAGTTTTTGCTCTGTTGTAAATATTATAAGGACTGAAAAAAAAGAATCTCAGTAATTGAGGTTTTCTTTTTATTAGAGATGTGATGAAATTCGTAGAGAAAATCTAAATTATCAGCTGGAAAATTTATTTTTTATGGATTTATTGAATTATAATAGGATCAAAATTTCATCACTATTCTCCTTTAGCTATATTTTTTGACAAATTATAAAAAAATGTGACCGAAAGTAACTAATAGTGATATTGTAATACCATTATTAGTGATAATTTTCTATAAATTCATAAAAAAGATATAATTAAAAGTAATTAATATAAAATTGTGATACGCTAATAAATATATATAAAAAAAATTTCAATTCACCAAAATTAATTGTAAATAATTTTCTATAATAATTTATAAAATTAAATAATTTTAATAATACCAAATAAAAAACTGTAGTTAACATATATATAATTAATTCTGCAACTGGCCAACCGAATGCTAACAAGTTAGTTTTCTCTCTCTCTTGCTTTTGAAAATCCCAACTTTTCATCCTCTATCTAGGGTTTCTTCTATGATCTGACAAAGAAAGAAAAAATAAAGGAAAACGTAAATTATTATCATCCGTGCGCGCTCTCTGTTTTCTTCTTCAATTGCTGTAAATTGTGTTTTCTTTTCCGCATTTCTTGTGCCATCTTTGGAGCAGTTTAATGCTTCTTGGGTTAATTATTCGATTCATCTTCGATTGGGTAGCTTGTTGCGGGTAAGCAACTGCAGATTCTGGTAAATTTTTGGAGAACTTGAATTATTAGGTTCAGTGATTGTGTGATCCTGAACTTGTTGAAGAGTTGGAATTGCTGGATTGGGCATTTCAGCGGAGTTTGGAGTTTGCTTGCTGATGGTTCTTTGCTAAGTTGTCTAATATCTGACGGAATTTGTTAGTCTAGATCAGTGATTTTGAGGGAACATATAGTGTTTTTGCGTTAAGGGTTTGCATAGAAAGCTCTCGATTTATGACTGGTTAAGATATATGGCCGCTGGCACGGATTTTTCACCCCCACTTACTGTATTAGAAGCTGGTTATATTAAGGACAATGTTTCGTCCATGGAAAATCAGAACATGGAGAATTGGGATAATCTCAAACAGACTGCAAATGGAAAGCCTCCACGGCACCTCTCGGTTATGCGGCAAAGTATGAGTTCTATGAAGATGCTCTCTCCTGCTGATCTGGTAAGTTTGCTCTTCTTGTCCTCTTATTCTTCTTTATTCGGTTGTGGTGGTGGTGGAGGACGTGGTGGTTATATTTGTTGTTATACATCTGAAACCCGTCACTTTGATTGAATGAACTGTTGTTTGTTGTTATGAGATATAGACAGAGAGTTAATCCTAATAATCTAAAAGAGAAATACAACCCAATTTATTATTCATCTGAATCAACTTTGGCGGCAGGCAGACTTTCTTACCATTCTTTTCTTTTTCATTCCATTTGAAAAAAAAAGTGTGAAGAGATTATAAAGTTTCAGTTGTGTAATTTATTGAAATTACTTGATTAACTGCTTATTTCATCCTTTTACAGGCAGTAGATGTTGGGATTGCGGTCAACAAATCACCTTCTGATGAAAAAGCAAACTTGCTACCTGTGTTCCGATCAGGGAGCTGTGCGGAAGGAGGGCCTAAACAGTATATGGAGGATGAACATGTATGCATAGATAATCTTGTTGAACATCTAGGTTCAACTGTCAACTTTCCTACTCCTGGAGCTTTCTATGGGGTGAGTATGTTGTGTTCTTACCATTCATTTTCTTAGTACAACTCATAGTTAAGTACTATAGAACATGGAGAATGTCTTTGATCAAAACTTCCTAAAAAGAGGCAAATTTGCAATTAATACAGCGTTTGATCTGTGCGCTTTCTTTTATAGATCTAAGCATTTCCTTCTGATCATTCTATTTCATTGCCGGCATAGATGTAGCAATACTTGTTGATTATGTAGCAAGAAAAATGACCGCATTAAAATATTGAAAGTTTATTATCTTAGTTGGCCTACTCGTAAACTAATAGTTATTGATTCATGTGCTTAGGTATTTGATGGGCATGGAGGTACAGATGCAGCATCATTTGTTAGAAATAATATTCTCAGGTTCATCGTTGAGGATTCTGACTTTCCAATTTCTGTGGAGAAGGCAATTCAGAGTGCTTTTGTGAAAGCTGATTATGCATTTGCCGATAATAGTGAACTTGATATTTCGTCAGGAACCACTGCACTAACTGCCCTCATCTTTGGAAGGTAAAGCCTGCAAGTTGTTTCTTATTTCAAACTTTGACTTGGATTAGTCAAGTTAGCATTGTATATCGTTTCAACTCAATGCATCCAGATGGTTTAATTTGACTATGCATTACGTTTAATAACATAGAGCTGTAAGAATATAAGAGAAGAAAAGAATGAGAGAGAAGAAGACTATATTTAAAAGTAGGTTGCGATAGTGAAGGATCAGATCAAACATATGTTGTATCTTCACAACAAAATTGAGCTAGGATCGTTAGAATGCAATGGTGTATACCTTTGAAATTTTGAGATGAAGAGGTTGGACCAGTTTAAGAACACAAGGGAACTAGATCTACTTTAGTAGTTTAGTCTATTACACCATCTTTTTCAGGGACCAAATATTATTATCTTAATTCCTGAATATGATTAGTGTACTGTTGTTTCCTAGTTTCTGAATCCTTGGAACAATTAGAATTTCATAGTTTGGAACTTTGATCTTGGGTTATTTTAATTTGAGATCCGTGGTTTCATGGTTGGTTTCTCTTAATTAATTTTTCTTGTTCTCAGGACTTTGATAATTGCCAATGCTGGTGACTGTCGAGCCGTACTAGGGAGGCGAGGTAGAGTAATTGAGATGTCGAAAGACCACAAACCCAACTGTGCATCTGAAAGACTGAGAATTGAAAAACTTGGTGGAGTCATATATGATGGGTACCTTAATGGCCAATTATCTGTTGCACGTGCCCTGGGAGACTGGCACATGAAAGGGCCCAAGGGTTCAGCATGCCCTTTAAGTGCAGAGCCAGAATTGCAGGAGACAAATCTTACTGAGGATGATGAGTTCTTGATACTGGGCTGCGATGGCCTGTGGGATGTAATGAGTAGCCAGTGTGCAGTGACGATTGCAAGGAAAGAATTGATGCTTCATAATGATCCTGAAAGATGCTCAAGAGAATTGGTCAGAGAGGCACTCAAGCGCAATACATGTGATAATGTAACAGTGATAGTGATTTGTTTCTCTGCAGATCCACCCACTCGGATAGAGATCCCTCAATCTAGAGTCCGAAGAAGCATATCAGCAGAAGGTCTGAATTTACTGAAGGGTGTGCTGGACAGCAATTCATGAAAGTATCGCAGGATGGTTTAGAGAGGTGCATACAAATGCCTTCAAGGTTTCAAACTTGGTAAGGACAATTTTTGCCCCTAGGCTATTCCTACTGGCCTCTCGAGGCATGGCCAACAACATTCAGCCTTGTTCAGGGAAATAAACATCTCAGAGAATGTGATTCTTTTGCTTTTCAACACCCTGTACATCTGAGATAATTTATGATTTACCATTCTGATGAGTTCATTGTTCAGCTCTAGTTAGCCTCATTCTTCATTTCTTCCATGTACATAAAATCGGGAAAGGGAAACTTGAGGTGTATGATTTTCTATTGCTGTTTTAATCATTGATCTCGATTACTTGTCATTCATTGAATGAAGCGATGGCAGCAATTCTTTTCAGTTTTCATGGTACACTTCGATTAGTTGTTTCCTTTAATCATTCCTTTAGTTTATTGAATTTATAAGATGATGCTTCTCGCACAACTGAGTAATGATGTTAAGCAAAATAGACCATCTGTATAGTTGCATGGATCTTTGAACAGCGAACTTGGTGTCATTGATGACATTTTTTACTGATCCGGTCTGACTGGTTTGAATAATGCAATGGAGCTGCTGAGCAGATTAAGCATATATTTTAATTTAAAAAAAATCAGAGTTGGATTGTGTATAAGATTATAGGCTATATTATAGGATGTAAATATATATTATTAGCCTAAATAGGAATTATTCTTGATTATAGGAATTAGTTTGATTTTCTTCCTATTTTGTTATTTTGGTATATATATGTGTACTTTTTCATAGTGAAATACACAATTGATTTTTCTCCATTCTTGTTTCTTTATATTGTATTAGAGCCTTAGGATATTTTCAGAAACAAATTTAGGTTTCATTTTTCTTGTCCTAGAGAGTAAGTATTTTATGTCACCATTTTAAAGTAACTTTAGTATGTTATCATCGGCCCTAGAAGGAGCACCACCTACCGATTGGTGTTGACCTAGAATTTAGTGATCAAAATTCTCACGCCGGTTTTCTTTCTTGAGATCGCCTCGGTCTTGGGGTTTGTTCACTAATGTTTGCTTACCCATTAGGAAAGTTTATATCCTCTCTTCTCTTTATGCAATGTTAGATCTGCTGTTTGAGGTTAAATTTTATCCGATCTTATTGGGTCTATATCAGTATGATGTGAGGCCTTTTGTATTATAAGTTTTGTTTTCTTCTCTTGGTGATCGATATAATTTTAAGTAGTTTGTTTGATTATTTTAACAAATATGGAGAAAAATTTTGTCTATGATATCTGCATATAAATATGCTAAGTATCAAGATTTTCTGAAATGTCAGTCTACTTCTGTCACTACTATCATTGAATTAGATAAACCTAATACATGTATTGTGTCTTCAGCTTCCAATTAGGTCATTGATTTCTGGTGCCACAGACCACATGACAGATAATTTTAGTAGGTTTTCTACCTTTCAGAAACACACATCTACCTCTAATGTTACTTTAGCATATGGATCCATATCGTCTGTTCTTGAGTCTGATATAATTATTCCTACTCCAATACTTTCTTTGTTATATGTTCTTAGTTTACATCAACTATCTTTCAATTTAATTTCTATTAGTAAACTTACTCGTTCTATAAACTGTTGTCTTATTCTTTCCTAATTATTTTGAGTTTCAGGATCTTGCGACAAAGTAAGTTATTAGTAAATGATATGAGTCTAGTGGTTTCTACATTCTTGATACAAAAGTGCTGAGATCCATTGTTTGTTCTGGAATAGTAAACTCATTTGAAGCACATTGTAGGTTTTGTCATCCCTCTCTTTCTGTGTTAAAGAAATTTTGTTATTAGTTTCAAAGTTTG
The DNA here is from genome assembly GCA_949630135.1 of Balakata baccata. Taxonomy (NCBI): domain Eukaryota; kingdom Viridiplantae; phylum Streptophyta; class Magnoliopsida; order Malpighiales; family Euphorbiaceae; genus Balakata; species Balakata baccata. The sequence goes on from CATIWF010185722.1 coordinate 44,236, forward strand.
TCCTCATTAGATTGCGAGTCATGTCAATTTACAAAACATTATCGTCTTAATTCAAGTCAACAAGTCAATAAACGAGCTAGTGCTCTTTTTGAGTTAGTTCATTCAGATGTCTGGGGTCCTTATTCTGTTATATCCAAACCAAAGTTTCAATATTTGGTTACGTTTGTTGATGATTATTCTCGAATGATATAATTATACTTAATGAAAAATCGTTTAGAGGTATTTTCTCATTTTTTAAACTTTTTGTGCTGAAATTAAGATCTAGTTCCATATCTCTATTCAAACTTTAAAAAGTGACAATACTAAGGAATATTTGTCTGCCACTTTTCAAAATTATATGATTCAACATGGTATTTTTCATCAGACTTCTTGTGTTGATACTTGATACACCATCTCAAAATGGAGTTGTTGAGTGGAAAAATATACATCTTCTAGAAATTATAAGAGCATTATTGTTCCAAATGAAAGTTCCTAAATATTTTTGGGTAGACACAGACTGTCTCTACAGCTTATTTTTTAATTAATCGGCATGTTCTTTTTCTAAATAAAACATTGTTTTCTATTGAACTTAGGATATTTGGATATACTTGCTCTATTCGGGATCTTCATCCTTATGTCACAAAATTATATCCAAAATCTTTGAAATATATTTTTCTTTGGTATTCTCGTATCTAAAAGGGATATACGTGTTATTATCCTACTCTTAACAAGTATATTGTTTCAGCTAATGTCACCTTCTTTAAGGACACTCTGTTTTTTTCATCTCCATCTTATACAAGTTAGAGGGAGGATGATGATTTGTTAATTTATACCATTACATTTTCAGTTTCTAATCATGTTGAGTTTGTCTCAACTCGTCCTAAGCCTCTTGTAGTGTAAATCTATTCCCGACAAACGACTCTCTCAGAACCATATGGTGTTCCAGTTGCACCTGCTCCTTCATTATCAGATCCAATCTCTCAATCTGTTAATCCAGATGATCTTCCCATTGCTTTTCAAAAAAGTAAACATCAGTGTATTTATTTCATCTTTTATGTCTTATAATCATTTATCATCATCTTGCACTTTTATTACTTCTCTGGATTCAATTTCTATTTCTAAATTTGTTCATGAAGCACTCTCTCATCTTGGTTGGCGTTAGACTATTATTGAGGAGATGAATGTCTTAGAAGATAATGGTACTTTGACTTTAATGAATTTTCCTACAGAGAAAAAAGCAATCAGTTGTAAATGGGTGTTTGCAATAAAATTTAATCCTGATAGATCAATTGCACGTCTGAAAGCTTGCTTAGTTGCTAAAGGATATGCCCAAACATACAGTGTAGATTATTTTGATACTTTTCTCCCGTTGCTAAGCTTACATTTGTCATATTATTTATCTCTATGGTTGCCACTTATAATTGGCCATTGTATCAACTAGATATCAAAAATACTTTTCTTTATGGTGATCTTCAGGAATATGGTCATTTAGAGCAACCACCTGACTTTGTTGCTCAGGGAGAGTTTGGGAAGGTATGTTGTTTTTGTAAATCATTGTATGGGCTCAAACAAAGTCATCATGCTTGATTTGGAAAATTTAGCTAAGCTGTTGAGAAGTTGGAAATAAGAAAAATCAGTCTGACCATTCAGTATTTTACAAAAAGTATGCGGATGACATTAATGACATTGTCATTACTAGTAGTGACACTACATATATCTTATCTTTTAAATCATTTCTTCATGGTTAGTTTTATACTAAAGATTTGGAGATGTTGAAATATTGCTAAGGTATTGAAGTAAACAAAAGCAAAAATGGAATCTTCTTGTCTTAAAGAAAATATGTGTTTATTGTCTGAACTAGGAAAATTAAGGGCTAAATTGTACAACACTCCAATGGTTTTTGCTTTGCAATTGACAAAAGAAGGGGAATTGTTTGAGGATTATGAGAGGTATAAAAGATTGGTTGGAAAGCTCAACTATCTTACTGTGACCTATTCAGATATTAGATATTTATTTAGTGTTGTATGTCAATACATGTCTTCTCCAACTATTCATCATTGGCTGACAATGGAACAAATTTTGCGTTATTTAAAAAGAGCACTACGAGAGGCATTTTATATGACAATCATGGTCATACTAGAATTGAGTATTTTTCTGATGCAGATTAGGCTGGATCTAAGGATTATAAGAGATCTATTTCAGGTTATTGTGTATTCGTAGGCAGAAAATTGGTTTCATGGAAAAGCAAAAAGCAATATGTTGTCTCACGTTCAAGTACAGAATCAAAATATCGGATTATAACACAATCTGTATGTGAAATTATATGGATATATCAGCTCCTTACTGAAGTAAGTCTCAAGTCTTGAGTACCGACTAAGTTATGGTGTAATAATCAGGCTGCTCTTCACATTGCATCAAATCCAATATTTCATGCACAAATGAAACATATCGAAATTGTCATTTTGTTCGTGAAAAGATTTAGCGAGATTTAATTTCTACAGCATATGTGAAGACTGGAGAGCAGTTAGAAGATGTCTTTACAAAAACTCTTAATGGAGCTCATGTTTCTTATATTTGTAACAAACTAGATATGATTGATATCTATGCTCCAGTTTGAGAGAGAATATTACAAAATTATAGGTTATATTATAGGATGTAAATATATATTATTTATTTATTTGGTCTAAATAGGAATTATCCTTTATTATAAAAATTAGCTTGATTTTTTTCCTAGTTTGGTCTATATAAAATTGTATTTATATATATGTATTGTTTTTATAATGAAATACACAATCAATTTCTCTTTATTATTATTTCTTTACAGATTGGAATTCAGTGTGAATACAAGGCAACCCAACCTAAAACAAACGTGATAGAATAAAGTGCTCAAGAGCTCAAGGTAATCCTAACTTTTATTTAAAAAAAAAAAAATTTGCCATCCCCAATCACACCAGCGACAAGTGCCTAAAAAAGTTAAAGAGTATGAATACGACTACGAGAATTATCAAGTAATTTTATGATATTACTAGTTAAGTGAAAAAAATAAGGAAATGAATTCGTCAAGAGAATTTGGATAAGGAGAGAGGAAAGCATTGAAAAGACGTAGCCAATTGGCCGCAATTCCTGACGAAAGCAACCAAGTTGATATCAAAATAAAGATGCTTAAAGATGTTGGTATTCGTTGATGACTCCATGATTATCATTTACTTGTTTAAAGTTGGAAACAGACTGAAACATGATGCCACTTATCACAGAAACAAATTTTCTAGGTTTACAAGACCAAACTACTAATTTGGATAATGGAAACTCTTTTCCGCAACAAGTTTACTGGCTTACGCCATCTCCTTTTCTTTAATTTAGTGGGAGAATTTTCTCACAGTTCTCCATCTGATTCATCATCATCATCGCCATTTCCCTGATGAGTAGCACTGCAGACAAACAGAAAGTTCCATCACATCAAAGAAAACTACAGCTCAGAAACCAAAATCTTGCCAACTATTACACCTAGCTGTTCTTGAAAGAACCACAATTTTGTTGGAATAACAATTCGCAAACATGATAAGTCAGAAACAATTAATCCTAGACTGAAATAGATTTTCCTAAGTTCCTAATTGGTGTGTGCACTCCCACTCCTGACTCCTGCACAACGTGGCTTAAGTATTGTCGTAATCATGTAAAGTTTATATACTTTTGATTTTAAGCATTTAGCTTTCTCTTTCAATCTAACTGTATACTAACAATTATCCCAAACGCATGGATGGATTAATTCTTCCAAGTTAGGTCACATAGCTTCATAACTTGGTGAGCCTTTAAAGCCAAGTCTCTGCTATCAACAAAAACTTGCAAAATCATGTATCTCAGGAATCATACATGGCAAGCTATGTATGACAGCAACTACGCTTGTAAGCATTGAGTAGTGTTAATAAAAAACAATGATGTCAATTTCAAATGTACCTCGAGTCGTTGCAATGCTTGCTCAAATCTTGACATAGAACTTTGCTCACACCTCCAACGTTAACAGAACCTTTCTTTATCAAATCTGCCAACTACAACATAGATGTCAGCTGGCTTTCTATATGTAGCCCAAAAGAAGAAAAATAACGAGGGCCTTTGAATTGAGAAATGGCTCACTGAGGCCAAAAATTTCACCTCATCTTCAGTTTCCTCCAGTAACCTGTCCCATTTAAACATATGGGATAAATTTAGTAAACTATGGTTTAACAGCTTTCACACCCTTGGAACGGAAGGTAAATTTAGAAAATCAAGAATATCTTGTCATAATGATTTAGAATATGAGAACAGGTGAAAAGCTTCACACACACATCCCACCTTCCACAATAAGATGATATAACTTTTGAATATGCCCGAGCTTGTTGCTTACCTATTGCCAGACAAAAACAGAAAATGGTTAAAAAATATTCATAGTTAAGCAAAATAAGAATTTTAAAGAGCTAGGAAAGGGAGAAATCTCTATCAACTTTTGGAGTTAGGGGGCAGAGTTAACAAAGAAATATTTAATATGAAAAAAAATAAAATGTTCAAAGGATGGGGAAAAAACATGATAACAGTAGCGATAATTTATTCAAAGAAAACTTCAAGATCCATAAACAGAGGAAAACAAAAACTTCCTAGGCATTAGTTAAAGCACATTAGCCAACAGAATAGAAAAGATGGTTGAGCACAACCATTACAAGAAAGTACATACTAGCAGTAAGATTGTCCCAATCATCCACTTTGACCCACATGCTTCTAGTTGAATCTATCTGCAAAGACGCAAAGAGACAAATATAGAATGAGCAAGCACAGTTGCAAGAAGAAATGAATAATTCACATGCCACTGCAAATTACATTGGAGCATGTCTACTGAAGCTGGTAAGTAACCAATACCAGTTTCTACAATATACTGATAAGTATATTCCTAAATAAAAGACATAGTGTGATTTGAGTCCAAAATTTTTGAAAATGCCATGGCTCAAAAATGAGAAAAGAAAGAAAATGATTGACAGCAAAAGCAACCCAAACTAAATTTTACCTTTTGAAGAGTGTAATCTTGCATCTTTTCACAAAGCCCATCCAAAAGTTCAACAACTCTAAGCTCACTGACTCTGTGTATTTGCACAGTTATACCAGCATAAGATATTGCCAAAGAAACTTAACACAATGGAGATTAAGTATTTTTAAAAATATCATAGAACGATATATCCATGGTATTTAAGTAAGGTGTGGCTTTCTTAGATGTCATATCTAATTTATACATACATATAAAAATGTAGGAAGGGCATTTCTCTGTTAATTAAGTGGTGAAACAAGAATAAACTAGTCTATCTAAAACCATTTGCTGATCAATAGTAATTTGCTGGCCCCAGTCTATAGTTCTTAGACCATTGCTCTAAATCATAACTCAGTTCTTGATTGTACGCCACACATTTTGATCAAATTCCCGAATTAAACTTTCAAGCTCTAAGGCATAAGCAACAGTAGATGATTTTCTGCAGAAAGAGTAAGATTTCTTACAGCAATTAGTATTTTTCATCTTATGCTAAATCCAGTCTAACAAACACATCCATGTATGAGCAAAGCAATAATTATTGTTTCTTTTTCCATTTTATCAGAAATTTTTGAAGGAGAAGATTCCAAAAGATTGAACATTTGACCTCCTGCACTAAGATGGAAGCACTTGACTACAGATCTATCAGTCCACTGGTAACACGTGGTTCAATTGTCTGGATTTTTTCTTCAAACAACCTTGGCCTTTTAATCTTCACGAAACTTTTTAGACGACTCTAATCGTAAAATGTATCTAACATGATGTTCTCGATTTCCAATTCTTCATATTCTAACCATCATATTTGAAACAATCAGGCCGAAGAAATCTTGAGACCCCACGCCCCTTCAGTTGTGAGTACATTGAACATCCAAATAGCACTAAGTGTCTAAGTGTCCTACAAATGAGTGTAACTATTAACAACTATTTTGATGGAATTTTACATTTTCTTTCCTCCTCTTCTCCTTCAGAAGCTGATTGAAGCAATACCTGTAATCGATTACCTTTCCTTCACGCTGACCTTTAGAATTCAGCCGATTTCTCATATCCAAATGATTCCTTGGTTTCTCCTAAATATAGCATACCAAATCATATTCAGAAAGAAAAAAAAAAAAAAGAAAAGAAAAATCTAGCTCAAAACAAATTAGCTAAAAGCTTAAAACTGTATCACCATAACATTAAAAAAACAACAAAATTCTTACATTAGAAAGCCCGCGCTCCAACTCGTCCTGTAACGCATTAGCCACCAGAACCATATCAGACTCATTAATGCAAACGTTCAGCGACTAACATTAATCTTAACTACTAGGTGGCAAAAGATATATTTCTTCCCTGATCACATTGCTTGAGATAAATTTGTCGCAAGGTGATATTAGAAAATTGCACATAATCAAAATGAATCAGTGAAACTACAAATAGAATTTAAAGATCTGAAGCAGCGATCAAGGAGGGTTTTCACTATGAATTCGGAAAAGGAAATGGGAGACTGAAGAGAGCGAGATGACTTACAGCAACAGCATAACATGCAGAGCACTTGTCTTCAATGGCAGAAGCGACCACGAGCGTCAAGACAGCGAATATGGTGACAATCCACACAGCCGATGACTCCGCCATTTTCTTCTCTTCTTCCTCCCTTCCTGCACTGAGTCTGAAATGAAGTTTGCTTGACAGATATTAGTCACTCCATCATGTGCTAGTCTTGGCCCACTTTCTAAACTCGGCCCAAGCCTATCCTAAAAATAAGAGATTGTGGGCCTAATGGATTTCGGCCGAACCGAATTATTATTTGAGGAATTTACGTCCGTTACCGTTTTTCTAAATGTTTTTTCAATTTTGTCAGATTATTTCAGTCATTTTTTCTATTTTCATTTTTATCATTTTTTTTTTTTCAAAATATAAAATTTACTGTATATATATCACATTTTTTTCATTTATTTGAGAAAAAAATAATTTTTATATTTTTAAATATAAATTAAAATTTTAATTAACTTATATGGCCATCAATTACTTTTGTGCATGTATTTATTTATTTATTTTTAATTATTGTTTAATTAATTTATTTAGAAAAAAAATTTATATTTAATTAACTTAGTTATCAAAATAAACATTGTGTAAATCTTAATTACCAAAAGAAATATGTAAATTTGTATTTAATTAACTTAATTAATATTATTTTATTTTGGTAAACTTTAGATAAACTTTTGATAAATTTTAAGTAAACCTTTTTGGTAAACTTTGTGTATTCTTTTGATAAATATTTAGTAAATATTTTGTAAATATTTTGTAAATTTCGGATAAATTTTTAGTAAAATTTTAGTAATTATTAGGTAACTTTTAGTAAATCTTAAGTAAAATTTGTGTAATTTTACCTTTCATTAATTTTATGGTAAACATTGTGTATAACTGGAATAAACTTTAAGTGAATTTTTTATAAATCTTTTGTAACTTCAATTTTCTTTAGTTTTTATAGTAAATCTTGGATTATTATTGAGTAAAGTTTGTGTAATTTTAACTTATATTAATTTTTTAGTAAATATTAGATAAATATTGGATATAACTTGAGTAAATTTTAAGTAAATTTTTGACAAATTTTTTTAACTTTAATTTTTAATATTTTTGTAATATTTTTAGGGGCACCATAGTTTTTTGAACAAAATTTTGAAGGATATTATTTTTGTAAACATTGGTCCACTTTTTTTCAATTTTGTAAAATCCCCTTATTATTTTGCTTCCTCTTTCCATGATTAGCAAATAGCAATCCAATTTTCAATTTATAGTAATATTTCTTCTCTTTTTTTTTTTGTGCATTACCCATCATCAGTCCTGTAAAAAAATATTTTTTAAATGAAATGAGGCTAAATTGATAATAAACTGAATGTTTAGGAGTTCAATCTCTTAAAATATTTCACATTGGCGGACGATTTGAACTTTTTTTTTTCTTTTTAATTAGCTTTTAAGGATGAATTTGATTTAAATTATATTTTCAAACATGTATTATTTCAAGACTTCAGTACTGATAAATAAAAATTTAGGAAAATAAAATAAAATAAACATGAATAGTACTAAATGATGATGCAAAAAGGGTATGTATTTAAAATTCAATTATTATAGTTTTGATGTCACTATAAGTTGATGATTAATGAAAAATCAAGTTATGGTTGGAGCTAGGTTTATTCCAAAAATTTATGATGGAATGAAAAAAAATAGAAATAAAAACAACTCCAACTTTGCATGTGTTTTTGTTGATTATGTAAATTCAGATTTCAGAGAGTGTGATGTGTTGTTCAAACTTGGAATAAAGAAAAAAAAACAATTAAAAAAATTATTCAAATTATTTATATTTTTATAGTCATATGGTGGGAAACATAAATGATTAAAGTATGCATGTGGCTCAAATCCAACATCTCCCATCATTTTTCCAATTTTCCAAGCCATTGATGCCATTAATATGAAACCCTTTCATTGCTCCATATCTCTGTCTTTTGTTTTCAAACCCACATGTATGTTACTTAGAACACTCTATTTGCAACTATAGTGTTTATGCTTCATCATGAATCTTTTTATATTACTAGAATTAGTTCGATTAATTCAAAATGAAAATGGATAGTATTTCAAAAGCAATTAAAATATTTTTTTAAGAGTATTTATTAAAATATATACATGTAAAATATATTTTTTACATCAAAACTTTTGTATGTATATCAAAGTGATACCAAAATTTTAAAGTTGAATTTCAGATTATGGTACCAAAGTTTTTCCGGTTGTCACGTAAGTAAATCCGGTGTCTATATCAGTTTAGTATTATGATCTGAAATAAACTTTAAAATTTTTGTATCAAATTGATACAAATTCTAAAGTTTTGATACCAATTTGATAAAAAAAAAATTTTAATATTAGTGTGATATATATGTCAAAGTTTTAATACAATTATTTTATTTTAGCCAAATATATATATATATATAATATAATTCAAATTCAAGACTTTTAATTAAATTGGAAGAATATTATATTAATTCATCTATACTCTTTCAAATGTTCGATTATAAATTAATAAAATTATACACTGTTTATGTATAATTAATTTGATTTTATTGATCTATAAAACTGAAATTTAAGTGAAAAACAAAAACAAGATAGACATAATTCTCACTACAGATTATAAAATTCAATTTTTTATTTATTTAAAATTGTAGTTCATTTCTTACTAGTCATCATCAACCATAGTGAAAAACTGAAAATGGGAAAATGATAAATCATCTTATTTGACTAAGAGGCGGGTAATGGGGTCCACATCCTAACCACTCATCCCACAAATCGCCTCCATTTTCTCCGGCGAACATTTCGTTCCTTCACACGCAATGATCAAATTGAATTTCACCGATTTTTCTCCCTGAACGACACCGTTTCAGTGTCTATCCCCCCGAAAATCTCTCACTGCCTGCCGCTTAATCTCATAGAGCCGCGAGCAGCACCCGCACCGGGAAAAACTACGAAATTTTTAGGGGGTGTTGGATTTCTACGTGTTAAAATGATATATATTTAATTATTTTATATAAAAATAAAATAATATCTAAATTTTTTTTAAAAGATTAATTAAATTTATTTTCAAAATCTGTGTTTTTATTATTTTAAAATGATATATATTTAATTATTTTATTAAATTATTATGTAATTAAGCTAATTTAATAAATGTGATGTATCTTAAAATTTCTTATTGAAAAACTCATCTTCCATAACCGAGCTCCCACAATCCATCGGCTAGATTCAGCTTTTAGTTTTGAATCAATTGGTAGATGGATTTAATAAATATTTTATTTATATAAAATTTCAGTTAAAAATAAATAAAATAAAATATTAAGTAAAGAGCTTAATAAATTATATCATTTTTCTACCATAAAAAAATTTAAGGGCAAATATCGTAGTTTTTTTTTTTTTAAGAAAAAAAAGGAAAATAGTAAAAACAAAAGGGAAAGAGAGAGTGACAAATGGGAAAGAAAAAGAGCAGATGGCTCGCTTTTTAATATCAGTGCTGTGTCGCTTTTAAGCCTTTTACTAATTCCAGCCTGACCAACCTAACACAAGCACTAATTTCTTTCTTTTTTTTTTTTTTTTTAAAGTCTTCTCTATCTTCATTCACTTGTTCCTCCTCTCTCTTTCTCTCTCTCTCTCTCTGTGTTTTAAATATTATTCGTTTCTACTTAGTTCAAATCTAATCGTGGATTGGAATTCTTAGAACTTTCCATTACTTGCTAGGATTTGGATTTCGTCTCACATTTTGGATTCTGTGAATTTTTCCCTTCCAATTTGGTCGAATCTCAACAATGTAAGCTTCTCTTCATCACTCTTTTCTCTCTCTCGGGTTTTCTTGGATGTTTGGTTTCTGACACAAATGGAGAAAATTAAAGGATAGCAAAGATTTTATGACAGTTTTGAGTTAAACATTTGACCTTGAATGTTGTTTTTTGTTTGGCTGCTTGTAATATCGATTCTTGATAATATATGATTTGAATTTTCTGTCGTTTCTTGTTACGAATAACTGATTTCAGGTCGCAAATTTACGTGAAGTAAAAATTTATATATTGTGATTTTGTGAAAGCTGTGATGGATCTTGCTTGATTAGCTGGGGGTTTCAGTTTTTAATTTAGTACATCTTTATTTACATCTGCTCGTTGTTTTGGTGAAGAATCTCTGTTGAAGGAGTGTCCTTTGAACAAATTTTAGTGTTCAGGATCTGTTGAATAGCTGCTTTAATTTCATTTGCATTTAAGACGTATAAATTTTTGGTTGTTGCCTTGATGAGTAGTTTTGCAATATTTGTTTTCCTTTTTTCAAGAATGATTGGGGCGTAATTGTTATTGGTTACGTTATTATATAGGGGGTAGATGCAGCTTGGGAATGATGATGAGGGGCTACAGACTGTTGGTTGGAGAATACTAGCGAACGGAATGTTTTCTGAGAGACTAAGCGGAGAGGCATCTCTTAATCGAGATCTTGAGTCCTTGAGTGTGTCACAGCGGCTTGTGAGAAGTGTTAGCCAGAAATTGAGGAAGAAAAATAACAGATACGAAGGAGATGAAGAGGATAATGTGAGGGGAATATCTGTGAAATGTCTCACTTTATATGGCCGGGGTGGCAGTTGCAAAGTGGGCGCTGACACAGGTGAGGAATATGGGGATCCAAGTAGTAGGAGGAGGTCATCAAGTGCCAGTGAAGAAGGAAGGGGATGCAAACCTATATGTGGCACTGAGGAACCTGGAGTTGATTGCTTCTCATATGGGGTTAGGGAGAAGTTTTGGAAGAAAAATAATAAAAAATATTTAGAACTTGAAGATTCAATGCACATCTTTCTTCCAGATGACATACTGGAAATGTGTTTGGTGAGACTCCCATTGAACAGTCTCATGAATGCCCGTCTAGTCTGCAAGAAATGGAGATACCTGACTACCACCCCTCAATTCTTGCAGATGAGAAGAGATGGTTCCCATCAGAATCCATGGTTGTTTCTGTTAGGAGCTGTTAAAGATGGCTGTTGTTCTGGGGAGATACATGCACTGGATGTATCTCAAGACCAGTGGCATAGGATTGATTCTGATATTCTAAAAGGAAGGTTCATGTTTTCTGTTGCCAGTATTCAGGATGATATTTATATTGTTGGAGGCTGTTCTAGCTTGTCCCACTTTGGGAGAGTGGATAGGAGCTCATTCAAGACCCACAAAGGGGTGCTGGCGTTTAGTGCTTTAACTAAATCTTGGCGCAAGATTGCATCCTTGAAGTATGCAAGATCAATGCCTATTCTGGGAATTTCTGAGGTCAGCTCCGATTTTTCAATTGTACAGAGTCATCAGCATCGGCAAGAAAGGCGTTTTCCCAGGACTCGTATTGGTGGGGTGTCGGATATTTACGAGGATCCTCACCAGCTTTCACTAAGATGCCATTACAGAAATGCTTTTGATGATAGTGAAGCTTCATTGATGCACAGTAGAAAATCACATAAGTTCATCAGACAAAAATGTGATCAGTCCGGTGCTAGGAGTTGTAAAAGATTTGTATTGATTGCTGTAGGAGGTCTAGGATCTTGGGATGAGCCCCTCGATTCGGGAGAAATTTATGATCCCATATCTAATAAATGGACAGAAATCCAGAAGCTGCCTATAGATTTTGGGGTTGTTTGTTCTGGTGTTATATGTAATGGGGTATTTTATGTTTATTCTGAAACGGACAAACTCATGGGATATGACATAGAAAGGGGATTTTGGATAACAATCCAAACCTTTCCGTTCCCACCTCGAGTTCATGAGTATTACCCTAAACTTGTATCTTGTAGTGGTCGACTTTTCATGCTATCAGTCTCCTGGTGTGAAGGGGATGGTCAAATAGGCCAGAGAAACAAAGCTGTTAGGAAGTTGTGGGAGCTAGATCTTATGTATCTTACTTGGGCTGAAGTGTCAGTACATCCTGATGCTCCAATGGACTGGAATGCTGCATTTGTTGCAGACAAAAACCTTATATTTGGGGTGGAGATGTTCAAAATATTTGGTCAGGTGTTGGACTTCCTAACTGTATGTGATGTGTCAGACAACGGGATGAACTGGAGTCATATTTCAAGGAATCACATGACCCATGAATTGGACGCTTCTTCTTGCATTACTAAATCTTTGGCAGTACTACATCTGTGAAATCCTTGGTAAACTCTCTGGTTTGTTCTGAAGATTTTAGACATTTATTAACATGAGCAGATTTCTGAGTTTCATGTTGAATACTTTGGACATATCGGATTGCACCTGGGCAGTGTTCTGTTTATTTTCTGTTCATAATTTCATCTGTATTCCATTAAAAGAAAAAATTCATCCTGTATTCCATATCTTGTTTATGTTATGCTGCATTAATAACGAATTAAAAAATTTCATGCACTTTGTTGGTTTATTTCGTTAGGTAGGCCTAATTAATTTTTACTCTATTTATTTATTTATGTGTTTTGGGGGTTCTTTGTTAGTACATGGGAAAAGTATAGGATAAATTAGTATAATTAATTGGAACTAATTTTGGACTTTATTTTCTCTTTGGGATGTTTTAGTTTCTGGAAGAGCACACTGCAGTAAGAAATTCATAGTTCTAGTCATCTGGATACATAAATTCTTTCCATGTATGCCTAATTATACAATCATGAATTCATGGTTGTCAATTGTCCAAAGGCACGACCCTAGTACCGGTAGAAGAGATGCCGAAGAACTTGACATATTAGAGAGACGATGAGTGCTTAAAGCCTCCCTGTTGATAATTGATAAGGGCTACTTTCTTTCTCGTGGTAGAGATTGCGAATAAATTGCTGTAGCTGTGATGTATTGCCACATTCATTTCTAGGGAGGGCCTCATTTTAATATATTTATTTTATGTGGGGCAATTCACAACCTACCATTTATTAATAGTATTAATTATTCACTTTCCTTGTATCAATTAGTATGTTTGGTCTTCGGAGTCTTTACATGTCAGTCTGGATTGAAGGTTTGGTGATGGTAAGATCCAACCACAGCCACAAGTATTCTCACCAATCTGGTGTGTAGAATTAATACTCGAATTAGGTATTCTCAATTAAGTATATGCTCAACAGCCTTGACACTTCTTTCATAAGAAAATGTGTTGCTGTTTAATGCTGTTATACATATATTACAATTTACAGATATTTTAGCACGACCGGATTATCAAAGTATACTCTGCCATATATGCAAATTTAGCAGCAGGAGATTTCAGCGCCATAAAAAACAAGGCCTGCATTTGCTGGAGGCTTACCTGCAAGTTTTTAACTGAAAATGAGAGCTCACAAGTTTGTAACTACATCTCTAGGTGAAATTTGTCATTCATACTGCATAAATTAATAAAACAATAAAGCTCAGAGGATAAGAAAACGAAATCTGATGCCGTAATTAAAAAAATTCATAAAAACCAATATCCAACATTTTATGCATTAAGTACAATATATGCAGCCCTGGAAAGAAATTGAGGTAGTAGAAAAATTTTTTTTAAAAAAAAGAAGCATCATTGAAAAGAAATGAACAAAATCTGTTTACAGCAATATCTACCTGTTTTCACAAAGCAAACCATGCCATAAATCGGCCTCAAAAACCGAACAGGACAAGGGGTTGAATTACATACAAGTTCTTGCGTTGATAGCGAGCAGATAAGATAGATTGGAAGAGGACTATCCCATATTTGGAAAGATACCAGAGAAATTTGGTATCTTATCAACATGTTTCAGAGCACGTTCAGCAATCTGTCGGGTTCGATAGTCAGCATGCTGGAAGGCATCAACAAGTGCAGTACTCACGTTTGGATCTCCAGAAACTTCATATGCTATATCATCAGTTCGTAAGAGCCTTTCAACAGCCCAAACTGCTCTCCTCCTCATATTCTCTGTTCGTTTCTCTAGTAACACATCCAGTATAGGTCTAATCCCTTCTGCTTCACACAACACCATCACCCCTTGTTCAATATCAACACCGTCATGCAACAAAGTTGATATTGCCGCTAGTGCAGCCTCGACTACTTTCTCATTTGTGTGGTCTAAAAGCGCAACCAGCTTCTCAACAGCTTCTCCTTCCAACAAACAAAATGTGTCTTTTAACGAACATGTTCCACGATGGATCCGACACAATCCTGTTATGACAGGCTGTTTGCTGAAACAGGAAAAGATTGAAGCACAAAATCCAGGTGGTGGCAACTCGGGGAATTTCGTCAAATTTTTGGATTCTTGAGATAAGTTCTCTAAAGCCATGGCAGAAACCATCTGTACATTGTCAAGTCCATTAGACTGAAGCAATTCAATGAACAGAGCGGCAAGGTTGTTCTCACGGCAAAATGCAATGGCATCAGGCTCCTCAGACAAAACAAATGTAACCCTAGCAAGAACTCGTACAAGCCCTTCCAAAAATGGTGTCATAAACCGGATGCCCCTAGCCTCCCCTTGATGAGTCTTTACTACTCTAGAGATTATTACCTGAAAGGCCCCTTCATCAAGCATCTGCCGAGTAAGACCCAAATCTCTCTCTGGGAGTTCAGCTAAAAGGCCAACAGCAGCTGCCTGCTCCTCGGTAATTCCTATGTTTTCTGATATGATTTTAATTAGGCTGCCAAGCTGGCCAACTGTCCCCCGGAGGACATTTGCTAGTTCCTGGCCCATGTGTGGAGAGAGATTATGGAGAAGTTTTATGGAAGCTACACGCAAATCCCTTTGGGGGACCTCGATAAACTGAGCCAAACTGTTAGTAGCACCAGAGCTTTTAATGGCAGCAACCACATTCAGCACAGTAGTAGGAGAACTAGTCAGTCCAAAAAGAACCTGCAGAAGTTTGCATTCGATAGCTGGACCAGTATTGCTAATTAGATGAAGCAAATTATGCACTATGTCTTCTGAGACCAGAGTCTGATGGTCAGGTCCAACAGAGATCAAATCAAATTCATAGTCTGTGTTCACAATATTGGCAAGGATTGTTGCTGAGACCTCCTTCAGACGCATGGGAAGCTGATTGGTGCCAACTTTAAAGAGGCTCTCAACAAGAGGAGGAAGAATTCCTGCTTCAATCAACACCTTGGAACTTGGTTCACAAGATGAAATTTGATTTAAAGCTCTCAAAGCGGCTTCCCTTGACTGTGTATTACCACTTCTCATAATTCCAATTAGAGATGCACCTACAGTTCTAGCCACATGAACTTTAACATCATTGTTCAAAACCAGTTCACCAAGGTATGAAGCCATGGACAGTTTGGTTTCAGGTGGGCCTGCAGCATCACCATTCTGGTTCAGATGAAATGAACATTTCATACAATTTAAATGAAAATATTTAGGTCTTACTAGGTTAGCAACATCAAGGAGTAAATGCATGAGTGAAATTCTAGTCCTTAGAACTCCACCTTGAACTACAGGTATTAAAAGACGGAAGATATTAAAAGTGAGACCTGATACTTATAAACAGGTATCGCTATGTAAGATAGAGCCGGCAGGGAAAGTTTCAGGAGCTCTGCTCTGTGTCACACAGTGATCCACTGGTTTTTTTGGTTCCCAACCAGTTTGGTTTTGTTTTGTTTTGTTTTTCAGTTATAGAATTGTAATTTCTATTTTCTATCCCAACTTCAAACCTAGGAATTATTATAAAAAGAGTAAAGTTGTAGATCTATTGTTTCTTTCAGTTCAAATACTTCAATCTGTTTTTCACTTTTAATTCATGATTTAAGCCATACAGCTTTAGTTCAGACCAGAAAGTGAGGGAGGTGTAGGGTAAAGCCAACATACCAATTAACTACTTTACAACCCAAACTTCTACAAAATTTGCATTAAGTTCATAAAATAATGATAATGTTGAGTTAAGCAGAAGCACCTTCAAGAAGATGATTCAAAAGAGGCTTTAATCTACCATTTTCAGCCATCTGCCTCACATTGTTCTCAAATTTTTCCAGATTTTCAAGTGTTCTGTCAGCCATTTGAACTGTTAAAATATTTTCCGATTTACTGCTTGTCATTCCAACCAATATAAGAATAGCTCCATTGATTGAACCGATCTTTTCACACAATGCTTCAGATTTTGAAAGCTCATGTAGTAGTGAAACAGCTTCCTCTCTTTCTTTGGACTGTTCATGAGACAATAATTTAACTATTGTGCGCACAGTGTCACCCTCAGCCAATATTGCCTGCAAAACCAGCAAAGCTCATTAACATGAGAAGTCAATGCACCCAAGCTACAAACAAAATCAACCAGTAACAACCTTATTATCAGCATCTTCCTCTACCACAGTTCGAAGTGTTTCCAATGCTTTACACCGGACTCCACGGCTACTACTCTTCAACATGTCAACAATCATAGGAATCAACTCAGCATTGCGCACGGCATGCTTATTTGACTGGTTCTTTTGGCAGATAGACTGAACATACTTCAAAGACAGCAGAACTTCACTTTCTGGACTGGCTTGATTTAAAAACCTCCGAGCCATATCAAGTTGCACTGCTTCATTCCTAGCAGTCCACTCTTCAATAGTGTTCTGCAAAGCTATGCTAGGGTTCAACTCAGTGCTTTTCAATTCTTTTTGTGTCAAAGGGCAAACTAATTTCCTTCCACTCTCTCTACATTCTCTGAACCACCTTTCAATTGCTTCACGTTCAAAAGTTTGCCCATTTTCTAAGGTTACAGGATCGCGCATGACTTGCTTTGTTAAAGGGCAAACAAATGCATCATAAATAGGTTCTATATGCAGTCTCTCGAAATGATAACTGTCATCCGACTGGCTACCAGTGTCATAACTTCCATCCCGGCATTCAGCCATCTGATTTAATCAACCCACTGCATCGAAAATATATATAACAAAAAAACACTAATAAACTGCAGCGAATGGTCATGAGCTCATATTTGCCAAAGCAGTATCAATACCAAATTAGAAATTATTGTTTCCTCCCACCATCCTATAATGTAATTCAGTTATTGCTTCATTTGAGGACAAAATAAGCATGGGGGCAACATGTTAGTAATGGAATTAAAATACTAATGTAAAAAAGAAAAAGATTATCTTTCAGTGCATAGTTTCACTTGGGTAGATTTCTTAGTAACAGAAATATAAATTTAATTTCTAAGATTACATTTTTTATGCTCCAATATCTAGGCTACCACATCAAAAATAGAGAAAAGAAACAGATGGAAGGATTCATAACGGTAAATCTAAGATAAAGCTGTCAGATAGCTGAAACTATATATACAAAAGATTAACTATTATTGCCCAATTAAATTAACTACTCCTCATCAGTGAAACAAACATTTTTATTCTGATTCATTTTTGATAAAGAAACATACAGAATTGATACAAAACAAATTAAAGAATTACATCTGAAGCAAAAATTAAGCTAAAAAGAAAAAAAAAATTCTAACCCAAAAACCCATCTTCGACAACCTACAAAAATCAACATCATCTGGAAAATATAAACCTGGTTTCAACAGATAAGGTGGCAACAAAAAACCAAGTTAAACAGAAATGATAAGTCAAAGAAAATCAGAAGTATACCTATCCGGCACTTATCACAAAGTTGTGAAAATGATACGATGCCAAAAGAAACCCTAGCTCTAGTTAGATAATAATCCCACAAATAACTCCTGTAGTAGAACAAATAAAATTACTCCCTCTTCCATAGAGTAATTAGGCGCTAGAATCCCACTCTATATCTTTCTCAGAGAAGAATTACAATTGGGAAAGCCTTCTTTTCTCTTCCTGGAAAGGAGAAGGAGAAAAGATCTGTTTTTGAGTTTGAACAGTGGAAGAAAACAACAAGAAGAGGAACCAAACAAGAAACTAGTTAAAATCATAAAAAGGAAAAAAAAAAAAGAAAAGAAAAAGTATTGACCCAACTATTCATTTGACTTATTTAAAAGAGAGAGAAAACTGAATAAAGATTAAGTTTTTTTTGATATGATGTGCTGGTAAATTTCGGATCCACCCACCGTGGAATCCTCCGGCTGACCCCACCTTCCTCCTCTTTACAGTCTGTCTGCCCATTGCTTCCTTGTTCCATTATTAAATAATATAAAACATCATTGGTGGAGGGAAACATATTAACAACCACCTTCACATGACTGCCCTTCACAGCAAAAGTCCAAACGTCATCGTTTTGATGCAAACATTTTAAGGCAAGTGGATTGATTTATATTTAAATTGCATATGAATTTAGCCTTAAATTTATCATCGAAAATCAATTTTATAATTCCACTGATAATTAATAAATTATCGTGAGTGTTTAATTTCTCTGATCCATTTATTTCAACTTTCTAACTTCTAGTTCCAAGCTAAAAAATGAAGAGTTAATACTAATTATGGTTCCTAATAGATGCAAATAAAGTTAGACATTTCGAGAATGGCAGCATGATACTGTTTGCATGGTGCTTAGTTTTGATATTATTATAGTAAAGTCACATAATTTTTTTGTCCATAAAAGTCATCTAATTATATTTAGTTGGCAATTTTTTTGGTAGTCAACAGCTAGAATGCCAAAATTCTATTTTGCAAAGATGATATCGAAGATGAATTGCACTGCATTGAAGAGTTAAACTTGTTAAAGGAAGAAATCAATATGCGCCAGTGAAGAAAACAATTAAGAGTATCTTTTCTGCTAGATGGGAACAGTTAGTAGTAAGCTTTCACCATTTAACATGTTAAGATCCACCAGGGGTGATCAAGCAGGAAATTTTACATTGTTGTACAGTCAAGGGGAACCATTTATTGTGATAATTCTTTCCTACTAAAACAGATTAAACAGCTCCAGAAAATTCAGAACAATAAGATGGATGCAGATTTAGATCCTCTAAACTTTGAACTCAAGAACTTTGTTGCAGTGAATGCTACCTCAAAGATAAGAACTTTCCCTCAGAGAACCTGTTGGCAATACCTTTCAACCACTTTCCAGTATCTGAATTTCCCACTATGTTCCATTTGTTTAATAAATTAATTCTTTCCAATATGTCCTGTTTTTAGTTGATATTTCCGATGCCTGCACTTAATTCAACAAGGATAAAAAAAAAAAAAAAAAAAGAAACCGGACAAGATTCAAATATATTTGACCAAGCCTATAATACCATTCACCAATAAGTGTACACAAATGCTTGCCATTTTTAAGTGGATGTGCACATAAAAGAAATTAACATACAAGTTGCAGGCACGCATATTAGAGAAACTTCTGCTCGTACTCCTGTATCACTATCTACCTTCCTCTTTTGGGATATTAGGCTGATCAACCAACATTTGTTGCAGTGCACCTAAATCACCTGAACTGCAATGAAGTCAATATACATTGAAATCTCATAATCCAGATTGCAGAACATGTCAGCTATATTAAATTAAATTTCAGATGTAAACAATCAACACAAATAGGGCAGCGGATATACTGTGGATTTGACCATCTATACCGGGTAATGGAATGCTTTTTTAGGGAACATTCACTTGAACTCACAACAACATATATAGCCTGAAGAAAGAGGACTATTCTAGAAAAATTCCTATGCGAACCTAGTTCACCTCATGGATTATAGATTCACCATTGAAAGATATCATATGATTATCTATTGCCTCATCTGTGAGAATTTGTAGTGTATTGTTAGATAACAGATTTCCAAATTCATTTTTTTTCCTAATGACCTAATTGACATATACCAATATATAAATGGTGTCCATAACTCACGTGATGGACAGGGCTGACACAAGAATTCTCCTTTTTTAGAGAATATTAAATTCACATTTGAGATTGCATGAGCAATTTCTTGCTTGGTTTATAAGAGTTCAAGTATAACTACGTCTAATGCAAAGGACATATCATAAATCAGATAAAATCCAATTTGGCATAGAAATGCAAAGGTAAAATAAGATCTCTTTTTTTTTTTTTTGTTATTATTATTAATATAAATCTTAAGAAACGGGTGTTAATTTACCTGGGTTTCAAGGTAAATGTTGCCAGTGCTGAAATCACAGATGATTTAAGAAGATACCTAGCATAAAATATAAATCAATCACTAGATTCTAACTAATATAATTCTGCCAATGACGATTCTGCATTGCTATAAAATAGCACTTTACTTGTTACTGCTCAATATGCAATGCCCTGAATATGATGAAAAAAAAAAAACACACAGGAGTGGGAGGAACACTTGTCTGAAAGCTCATAAATTATCCTAAACTCGTTCTCCACTGCTCTAAGAAACTGAAAAACACAAATTTGGAGATCTGTAAGTTTCATATTCTGAACTGTGCATATCATGAAGAATCTTAAGCCCATCCAAGCAATCAGCAAGACATGCCATAATACCAACTCGTTGCAGCAATTGTTTATTAGAACTTCCTTTAAGTAATTGTCTACCATCCCTTTGCATCCTCTCAAGAAACAAAACAACTGCACGAAACTCTTCCCTGAAAAAATCCAACCCAATCTAAAACTAACATACTTCCTCAGTAATTAACCCAAAATAAAATAAAATAAAATAAAGGGCAAGAAATTTACAGTGTTCTATTTATGGAAAGCAAAATGGTCGGTAAAGATTCCATTTGCTATCTTAAAACCGTGTCTACTATGCCATCCACACCACTCAAAACCCCATAGTTGTAAGAATCGCGAATCACCTGATAAAAGGATCGTTCTTTTAATTGTGTTTTCGAGTATATTCGAGCAAGGAATCAATAAAATTAAAGGGGGGAAAAAAACCCTTTAACCTGTAACCTTTCGATTATGGAAGAAACATTTCTGAATTGAGAAAGCAAGAGAGATTGAAGAGAGTCCCATTTTCCCAATTCCTCCTCCACCTTTCTGAATCCCTGCTGATATTTCTTCACCAGGGATTCCATTGCTTAAATCCCAGCCAAATCCCTTTCCATTGCTGATATTTCCGTTTTATATAATTTAAAACGGCACCGGTTCTTAAACTGCGAAGTAATCCTCTGTAA
Organism: Balakata baccata; assembly: GCA_949630135.1. Taxonomy (NCBI): domain Eukaryota; kingdom Viridiplantae; phylum Streptophyta; class Magnoliopsida; order Malpighiales; family Euphorbiaceae; genus Balakata; species Balakata baccata. The sequence continues at coordinate 65,714 of CATIWF010185722.1, forward strand.
ATTTTACAGTCAGACCCACAACTTAAAAGTAGAACTAATGCATATTAATCTCTCTCAATTTTAAGTCGTACAACTAATTCATGTAAGAAAAATATATTTTTTAATTGTTTAATACTTTTAATACACATTTTTTTTAAAAGTTATACTTAAAATAAATTTTTTTGTACTTCAATACAATGCATTAAAAAAATTAATCCAAGCTATTTCATAGGAGGAAAATAATTCATTTAAACACAATTCTTTAAAAAATTATTTAACAGTTACTTGATATCTATTAACCAACTCAATATTCCACTTGAAAAAATTACCTCCAGAAAAATAAAATACAGAACATTCGCTATATTTTTATCATTATCACAAAAGTAGCAGCGGTAGTCCAGAATTTGTTTCTCGAAAAAACATGTATTATATCAATTAACCCCGCACCCAAACAAATAACTTTGCAACGGTCCAGCTCTTAAACCAATCTATACAGAACCCCAAAAAATTAAAAAGAGGCCACGATGGAAAACCCTAAACAAAATTAAGGGACATTAGCAAAGGCAAAAGGGAAAAAGGATAATCAAGAATCAGATTGCTAGCTAGAATGTGTTCCAATTTTCAGAACCTCTTTTATGAGCTTCATTATCTGATGAAACTTTAAATGGTCCACTAGAGCCGAATGGGTCTGCGTCATCAAAAGAAGTGAAAGCGCGACTATGGCCAGAGTCTTTTGTGCTATTCATGGAATCAAACCTTGTAAGCCTCTCTCGTGGAGAAAATCCACCTTCATGCATGCTGAAGGAATCAAATCTTGAGAAATTATCCAAGTGATCCCCCGCCTCACTGTACCTTGGTGAGTTGCCAAACCTGGAGACTGGCGATCCAGCCACAGAATCTTCAAAAAATGGACTCTTCTTCTGGAAAATACTCTCAGTGGATGGGGATCCTGTTCTTATTGATTTCACATCGAAATCACCGGTTCCAAAGAGATATCTGTGCTTGTCAGAATCTGAGTCCTGTTTGGTGAATAGAATTTATTTGTACACTTAAATACAAGTCATCTGCCATGTGCCATATGCCGCATCCAAGCGACTTGAGGCTATATCAAACATATAAGCAGCAGGACAATATAGTAAAAAAAAAAAAGCAGCATACATATAGCACAACCCAGTCTCTCTCTTTTTCCATGTTTCTAGAGGGGTTGAGTGAGAAAGTAGTTTGTGGTATACTACAAGGGGACAGCAGTACTCTTCATCTATGGTACAAACAATCATGTCTTTGCTAGCACATGGCACATATCAAATGCTCAAAATATAAGTATCCAGTGAATCAGTTCCAACATCACAGAAGTCCAACTTACAGCATAACAACCTCCAATTTCCCACCACAATCTTGACAATGAATAAATTTTCCCACATCTCATTGGATTCTAAGTCATAAATAAAAACTATGCATGTAAATTTTCAATCAAATATTAAAAACTACTAGACACCCGTCCATGTACTATTTGAACCATGTAGACCTAACTAAGCAAGCTAATAAGCACCTAGGTATGCATTTTAAGTGCAAGTACAATATGCTGAAATAAAATAAACTTAACCCACCAATAAGAAAACACAAGAATATGCCTAAATTTGTAAAAATTGCTCCACTCATATTCCTTCAATAACATCTAAGTTTTAAATCAATAGGTAATGCCGTGTTGGATGTCCTCAAACAAACAAAGATATATATTAGAAGTCCAAATGTATCCATACAATTTCAAAAAAAGAGAAGGAGTGCTTCAGCAGAATAGGTATTACCTTGGTGCCACCAGGGTTAAATCCCCAGACTGAGTCTGTATCATCATGTGCATCAAAAACGCCCCACGTTGATTCTTCAAAACTTCTATTCCAAAAGTATTGAAGTGTGATATCATCATAACTTAGGACTACAAATCAGCACCAAGTACGAGGGAAAAAAAAGACAAGGAAAACTATACCTATGTGTTTCTGCATCTGCATCAGCAATCTTAACAAAAACATCAGAAAACTCTTGAGATGGACTTTCCAAGGCTGTTTGTCCAGCTGAACTGCTTTGAGGGCTTCTTGCCAATTCATCTTCACTGTGGGTGTATGCAGATTCACCCTCGTGGGCATGTTCACCAGTACTAAATAAGTTGGGTGACTCGCCATAACCATTTGATAAGGAATCAGGGGTTAGACTTCCATCCTGCAACTCATTTTCGTTTTGCACAGTGGACTTTGAATTTGGAGCAGAAATATTTTTCGCATCAACAGTGAGGTCATTTGCAAAACCTGAAAGTTGCAAAGACATGTTGCATAAAAAATCTTAAATACAGTTGATCAAATGCTCATGTAAAGATTCCATAAATGGATGGCATTTATTAAAGATAAAAAGAGAAGGGCCATAAGAGAAAGGAAGAGGAGGGAGGAAAGTGGGAAAGGTTCAATGCTAGAAACTGACCTTCATCTTCAAACTTATCCCACTCTTCATCCCAAACTGCTGAACCCTCTTGAATTCCAGGTTGCCAGCCTCAAAATTTACCAGATGTGAAAAGGTCAGAAATGGTAATTATGAACAACTTTGTTTGGACTTTATGAAAAATAAAAAATAAGATTATTCAAGTTAGACAACAATTCTAATGAAGAATTTAAAGAAATAATTTTAGAAAAGAATTAGACATAACAGTAATCCATGCCACCTTCATTTTATCGTATTATTTATAATGAAAGTCATGCTCAGCAGAAGCTATTCAGCTGAGAAAAACACAACCACAATAGCACAACTGTGATTAAGCACATGTCATTTCCTTGGAATTCGAAGCAGATATGGCTGCGAAAATATTGATATTTTTCATGGTCCCTCAATCCAATATATATATATATATATATATATAAAGGAGACCAGAGGAAATCCTATACCCATAAAACAAATAAACAACAAAATGATATGAAATACTCAATGCAACTAAAAATTTAAAATGACAAAATGACTTCTTTAACTGGGAAACACTTTTAGAGATGTAAAAGTTAACATAAATGTCATTCATAACAACTCTAAACAACAAGTTCCTTATCATGACCAATTAAACTTGCATTATGTAATATAAGTTACAGCCATAGTGAGACAACATATAACAAAATGACACAGGAAATAATTACATTGATTTTAAAAGGGTGAAAATAAGTACCAACAGGAAGCTCAATTATTGCACTCGACTTAAACTCTATCCCATGTTTCTTGCAACGTTCAGTTAAAGATTTCAATAGTTCATCAAGATCAGATTGTATGCGATCAGCTCGGACCTATACAGTTCAACAATGGGTAAGTGCTGAATGGAATCTCAATTGAGTCAATATAGCTAAATGGCAAGAACATACCTGAAGAATACCATCAGCACTTCTACCTTGTTCCACGTTAATTATTGCTTGGTGCAACTCAAATTTCCTCTCCTAAAAGTTAATCAGGCAAAATATTTAATATGCAGTAAGATTTCATAACAAAAATCGACAGGGCAGTAAATTTATAAGACTGTGACATACTTCATCACATTAAGTACTATTCAAATAAGAAACAAAATCTCATTATTGCATAGCTTTAAGACAATGATTTTCATACATTCTTTCCCATAATCATACCTCAAAACATACAAATAACTAAACATGGAAAAAAAGGAGGAAATGTGAGAAAAGAGCTTAGATATCAATGATATGGGCACAAAAGAAAGCTTTGATTCAATTCAAACATGCTAAAGAACAAGATGAAGGAATCTATGGGCATTAAAAACTAATACTATGTAGTTCAAAAATTCTTGCCTAAATTGATATGCTCAAATCTACTATACACACAAAAGTAGAAATAACCATAGCTTGACATGCTAAAAAATATTAGACACAAAAAAGAGACAACGACACAATGCCAAGTCATAAAAAGTTCCCTTAGAGTTTTGAAAACTCCACAAGGCTTAACTGGCGGGAATAATCCTTAGGTAATTGTTGCTAAGACAAAATATAGTCCTAACCTGAAAGTCACACAGTGTTGCCTCTTCAATAGTTAATTTGGATGCCACTTCTGCAACTTGCTTGTACTTCTCTTCATATTTTTTACCCAACATCTCTGCCTGTTGCAAAATTTCAACATAAAGCCAATACAAATGAGATCTTGATGATGGAAGGAATCCATCCCTTAAATTTCAAATAATACCTCGCGCTTATCAGCCAAGGCCCTTTCAGTTATCTCATTTAGTCTATTATCACATCTGCTTTTATAAAGAACCTACAGAGACAACAAAAAAGGTTAGAGAAAAATATCTAAGAATATATGTGATATGACCTTTAAGTTTCCAGAGTTTAGGGCAGACACAGACACACACAAAATAATGCAACCTTAAAGTATCAAAACGAATAAAATTTTGGGTTCTTAATTAGAAATTTATACTTATAAGAGAAAAAAGAAAAAAAAAATACTCATAAATTTCATTAATCAGATGTGTCTCTTTAACAAAGAAACTACTATTCGGTAGACATGTGCTCCCATAGAGAATGGACCTAATTAAAAGAAACCAAGCTAGTGGAAGAAACAAGAAAGTCTTTTTCAAATATTTCAATATGATTATTGATTCACCTCAAAAAAGAACAGGAATTTTCATCAACATTTGCAGAATAACTTTCATACTAGATGATTATAGTTTGTTAAAGAGCTTATAGAATGAAGTCTTTTGTCATAATCCTGTATAGCCATTAAATCTGACAAGTAGTGTAAGTTCTTACTCCACATGAAACATCTTAAACGATTTTAGATGTAGTTCTTTCTATCCTGCGCTGACACTATATGTGAATGAATACTATCGTAGTCTCTCTTCTCTGCTCTCTATCTTCTTCCTCTCTTTACTTATCCCTCTGTTCTCTCCCCTAATTTCTTCTGTTAATTTAGGTTAAGAATTACTCGTAACACATCACGAGAAACCCAAATAGAAATTCAGTAGAGTGCCATTCTAGATGCCTTTCCAATAATTCAAAATCTTTAAGAATACCATTTGCTGTGCATATACTATTGCAATGGATGGATGAAGATAAAAAAGGATAAAAGGAGGCAAAAGATAAGGTGAGAGAACTCACAAGGTCCTGCATTTTATTGCGGTAAAACTCAATCTTCTCTTTTGAATCCAAAATCACCTTTGCTGGTTCATCAACCTACAATAAATTTAAGACAGTCCTTAAATTGTTCCAAAAGTATATGCACACTTTTTAATGACAAACATATTATGCAAAAGCGTCACAACTTCATTTCAAAATTATGCAAGTGTCTCCCTATAAATACAAACAATAGTAGGGTTAAATATAACAAATCTGGTACAAATAAAAAAAAAGGTAAAACAACTAATAACAAGACGATGAGCATTATGTGAAAGAATGACAAGTTAAATCTGGAACATTTCAGGAAAAAGAAATGCCAAACTTTATTGACTATGGCCACACTTGAAATTAAGAAATCAAATTTCAGCTAAGCTTCACAGACCAGCTATTACAATTGACCTTTCTTCGCCCTACATTCGAAAATTTGACCAATTTAAGAGCAGAGCTATCAGATGATACAGAAACAAATAATGCACTACAGTATAGTGAATGCATTTCTTTGCGAACAAGCAAGCATAATTTGAAGTCTGCAACATACACTATAAACATATAGAACTAGTTCAGATAGAAAATTTGTTTCATGATTAATGACCAATTTATGAAACTAACTTAAGTTGAAGAGGAAGTCAGATGATAAACTGGATGCGAGACTGGCAGACTCAATATTTCGAAACATAAGTAGAGTATTCTATAGACTACCAAACTTGGAATTGTAAGGTATGCCAAGAAAGCGAATGGTAAATAATTCGGCTTCAACTGTGCCAAAAGCAATCACCTAGAACCATGCTCCTCCGCCACTCTTTCTAATGCTAGAAGCACTTACTAACTCATTTTTACAAGAAGTGAATGTCTTAATTTTATGTTTTTGACTTTTCTTGTCAATGCCATTCAGTGGAAAAGGTAAAGTCCATAAACTAGAACTTCTGATGTTCAAACAAAATACATGATATTATGATCCAAAAAAAAAAAGAGAGAAGATCATGCCTTTTTCTCTAAGGATGTTCCATCTTGAGGCATCGAGTTCTGCTCCTCACTCTCACTTTGGTTCAAAAAGGAATACTCTAAAACAGGTGCTCTTGACTTCTGCTCATTGGATACAGTCATGCCATCAGGCTGGACTCTGTGGCCAGCTCCTAGAACTGGTGGCCTCAAACCAGTGACAGGACCCATTGGTCGAGGACCCATTCCAGGATGCTGTCCAAAACCTACTCATGGAGACAGAGTGGAAGCATCCATAAAATCTCAGATGCAAGGAGAAAAGAGAACAGACATATAGAGCAAAACAGAATTCCCTTAAAACCATACCACGACTAGGACCCCGTGCTGGATTTCCATATGCAACTTTTGGTTGGCCTGTCATGGACAACAGCACATCATCAAACATAATGTTACTTGGAAGTGATGCTGGAAGAGGTCGACCTTCCCTATACCGCTCCATCAAATAGAGAGCAAAACAGAATTCTCTCAAAGAAAGCATGCTATCATTGTCCTGATCAGATAAGTCCCAGACCTGCTTCAAAACCTCTGGAAATAGCAAATCAAGGTTTGTAAGGCATAAGCAATCACCAAGAAAAACAAGGTCCCCATAAGGATAAGTATGCAGTAACACAATACAAATTACACCAACTAAGATCTATCATAGATTAAAATCTACACAAGGACTAATTTGATGTCTTCACATGGATAGTAAGCACTAATATAAGGAGTAATGTAACCCCTCCAAGAGCTATTACCTACCATAGGTAAAATTATACAGTCGCAAAACATTTATCATCTTGTAACTTTCCGAAATTTGATGTTCATCTATGAGTTCGATATCGAAGACATGGTTATGTCACCATGAAATACTACTATTTTAAGCCCCCCCCCCAACACACACACACAGAAATAGATAGAAAGCATTAAAGCAATGAGTTATGAAAAGTGGAATGCTTTTACCTCTTGGCAGTCTCCAGCTCAAGAATAGATTCCTTGCCTACTCACCAGTGATTATTCCATCTCTGTCTGTATCTACTTCCATAAACACTTTAGTATACTTCTGAACATCTGATGGTTTCATCTTTGGCCACTGGAGCTGAGAATTATCAGATGAAGTTCCAACTCCAACTGAAATGCTGGGGGATGCCAGCAAGGAAGAACTTGAAGCTGAAACTTGTTGCCCTGAGGTTGGCAGTGACTGTGCTCGCTGAAGCTGACCACCTGAAGCTTGAGGTTGCATTGCAAAAACACTCTGCAGCGAATCAAATGACTTGGACTTATCAACTGAAAGGCCCCCACTTGAAGCTGGAACTGGAGCTGCGGAGGCTGGTGGACCACTAGAAGAATAACTAGTCATAGAAGGTTCTTGTTTTCTGATAGAAGCGGTCACAGAAAAAACATCACTTCCGAAAGAAGAGCCAGTTGCAAATCCATTTCCAGAAACTAATGCTTTAGAATCATTAGCACTTGGTTGAGACAATGGAGAAACTTGAGTTTGTGGCTGCATGGTAGCAGTTGATGTAGATGGAGGGCCAGTCAAAGCTGCACTAGTCTTTCCACTAAACCAATCGGTAGAGATATTTGAGCTTGGGATGCTGGGACTAGCAGTAGAACCAGGCATGGATTGAGGGGGACGGGAAGCAGTAATAGTTGCAGGCCAGGAAGCAGTTCCAGAAGGGACGACCTGAGATGGTCTCACTGTTTGTTGAGAAATAAAGTAATTCTGGCTCATACTAACTTTGGAAACTCCTGGCCCTCTGAAGCCAAGACTCTGAGATGCTGTTGGACCAACTGCACCAATCTGTGGGGTAGAAGCTGCAGCCATTGCATTTATCTGTTGCACAGGTGAGGCTGGAATATTAATTTTTGGTGCTGGGATTTTAGCTGCAGCAGGACCATATAATGCTGCCTTGACAATGTCAGGTGTCAAGTCTCTTTTACTCTGTGCTACAGTAACAAGTCTGAGAACATTATAAAACTCTGGGCGACCAAGAAAGCCAGTGCGAGTCTGATCAGCATGCATCCATATCTGTAATCATATAGAGAAAAGGGAGGCACTACATTCAATTATTTCTTCTCAGAAATTGAGAAATGTAACAAAAGAAGAATCTGCAATACTACACGTAATGGCAGCCCCTACTGTCCTCCTTTATCAACACTGGGCTATTATCACAATGTCCTAAAACAGCCAAAAACCTAATTCTACAAAATGCTACGGTAAAAACATTCTTAAAACTCTCCATTTACTAAAACTAACATAAACACTAAAAGACTTCCATTCACCTTTCCGCACTTTATATATTGCATAAACATTTGAAGCTTTATCCATAGATTTCTAAAGGCAACCAAAACATGACAAATGAAAACTCAGCCACCATAATAAAAGGAAAACAAAATGAGTCTACTAGCAATAAGTTGAATTTTACAGCTATCCTTCAAATTCTTCAAAAGACTTGGCATTTGAAAGAAGCACAATCACTAATGCCTTAAAGTGTAGAATTCAGTTAGGTAAAAACTTTCAGATTCCGACATCTGGTACCAATTAAAGTTTTGGGAAATACGACTTTGACTTAATTGAGATAGAAAAAAAAAAAAAAATCAAAGAGACGAGAGCACCAACCTGAGCAAGGACTTGTTTGGGCAAACCGGATCCTTGAAAGAAAGCCACAGCTTCAGCTCCACTGACTTTACCATCTCCATCTAAATCTGCTCGCTTAAAGTAAAGTTCGAACTGATCCATATTCGGACCCTGAGTTTGCCCCGCCATCGCCACACGAAAATTGCTAACAACCAGATTCTTGAGACCAGATGTTACACAAAGCAAATGATGACATGAATTACATTCAAAATTGCAAATCTATAAGAAGATTAGACCTAAAAAATGTTGATACAGCAATAACATAGTGGCAAAGATTCTTGGTCGTGGAATTAAAGGTTACGTGGTGGAACTATGAAGAGGGTGGCTAGATCGATGAAAGAAAACAGTGTAGAGTTATTTATAATTATATATGGGATTTCGGAGATTTTGGAATTTAAACAATAAGCTGTGAATATAAATGAAATTCTACTTTCTTGCACAATCGCAGCAAATATGTCTACTCTCCCTTTAGTCGACAGGGACGACGGAGACCATGAAAAGTTAAACGGGGTTGGCATCTCACCGACCTATTTTATTATAAAAAATTTATTCTTTTAGTTTATTTTGAAAAAAATGTATACTTTAATAATACATTTTATTTCACTTTTTTTTTTTAATTTTTTTATTAATAAAATTATTTTTAAAAAAATAAAAATTATATATTATATAACAATATATTTTATTTCACTTCCTATTTTAAATTTTTATTAATAAAATTATCTAAAAATATTAATAAAATATTAATTAAAAGCTTCTAATAACTCTTAAAGCTAAAGAGAGAAAATATAATTTTAAAAAAATAAAATTAATACAGAGAAAGATAAAAAAAACGGTTATAAAATATAAAACTTACAAAATTTAAATAAGAAGAAAAATAAAAATACAGTTGAAAATACACTTAATTCTTACTATCCACAAATCTTGTGTTTCCTATATATATAAGGTAAATTAAAAAAAAATGCTAATAGCTAAATTGAAAATTTCATGGAATAATGGGTGAATTATGATCGATTTATTTAAAATTAAAATTTAATTAACACAGAATTTCGTTTACCCCCAATTTACATCATTGAAAGTTGATCTAAATTTTATCACCATCTATATGGGCACAGATTATAATTCTGTCTAGGGCTGGACAGAATT
>CATIWF010185736.1:0-47170 GCA_949630135.1 Balakata baccata
CAAAAGCAAAAGAAAAGGCATATGGCCTAACAAATGTGCAAATGTTACAAATGATCAAGCTAGCTAGCAAATGCAAATGTTCACATAGAAACCCGGGACAATGTCTGTTTAGCCTGGTCACAACAAAAAGAAAATGACATAAGCATAAGTATAAGCAAATGAAATTTTTACATGATTTAATATTATTTATATTCATATGATATTGATAAATAGAATGACATGCAAAATATGTATGAATGACAATTACTACTTGTAATTGTGACTGACTTAGTACTCTAAAAAGCTTTTGATAATTATTCTCATTGAGTTGTAACTCATTAAATTGCATCATCTTTCAGGCAAAGAAGAGTAATTAGCTCATTTTGGAGGTGCATACCATATAGAGGACATGGATCATAGGTCACCGGCCGAGCCTTACCAATCTCTCTCCTTGCATTGCACATATGTGTAGGAATATGACATTTCTATTTTGGGTTGTCTATCTGCATATGTATAAATTAGTAAATATGTAATAGTGTGTATATGTGATGCTTAGCTGTCAAATGTTGCAAAGTGATAATGTTATATGATTTAAAAAAAAAAATCCCTCATTATAAACAGGACTATGTTCCATTATATGCAATATACGACAACATGATATAAGTATAAGTGATATCCATAGGTATAAGATGTTACAATAATAATAATAATAATAATAATAATAATAAGAGATCAGGTAAGAACGAAAGAAGAAGGGCGGTGGAGCTATCTCTTTTGCCATATACAACTCATCTTTCTTCTACTAACAACATGCTTTCTTCTTTTTTCATTTGTTTCTTCAAAGCTCCAGCCACAATTGAGTCATATGGCCATTGGTAAGCTAATCAGTCTTTCTATTATGGCCAAAGGTACAAATTTTTCCTTAAAGTATACCCAAAATAATGAGTTAACCTCTAAATTATGAATCATTACAATTATACCTCTAAACTATGAAATCGGTTCAATTGAACCCCTCAATTTTGCAGCCATTACTCATCGTTAACCCCTACCGTTGAGTGAACTCGGTTGCTACATGGACCAATTATATTGCAACATGTGTTATGAAGATTTATAAGCCAAAGATACAAATTTGCCTTTAAAATACATCTAATAGAATAAGTTAGCCCCTAAAGTATGCAATCAATCAAATTATATCCATAAACTATGAAATTGGTCCAATTGAGCCCCTCAAGATTTATCTATTACCTACTATTAACAGATACATTGAGTGAACTTGATTACCATATGGACCAATCATATTGCGACACGTGCCATGAAGATTTATCTGTTCATCCATCAATACGATGTCGTTTGAAGTAAATTATTTTTTTTAAATCCAAATAGTGTCATTTTGGATATTAAAAATAAAAAAAATAATAAATCAATTATAAAGTACCCAATTCATTTAAGAAACCCTAAATTCCCTTTAGAAAAAAAAGAAGGAAAAATCAATCTCACCAATCAATTTAGTTGCTAAACTAACAATCCAAGAATTAAGTTAAAACTACAAAAATTTGCAAAGAACAAAACTAGAACAACCATCTTAGCCTATAGAGTATAATATAAGCATAGATAATTTTTTTTAAAAAAAATAAAAATGAGAACTACTTGAAAAAATTAAAATTTGTGAATGCCCAAAAACAAGAAAGAAGGGAGAACATAAATTTATAGGCTTTAAAGAACTTACAAAGAACAATCGGATATTTAGGACAACAATTTTGATGTTAAATTTACCTTAAAAGGAAAAAGTAGAAAGAATTAAAAGGCTAAATAATCAAAAGAATTGTAATGGAGCGAGCTTAATAGTTATGGCTGAGATGGATTAGAGGAAATGGAGAGTCGACTTGGCTTATGTTTGAACAGATAAATCTTGAGGGGTTCAATTTGACCGATTTCATAGTTTAGGGGTATAATTGGATTGATTGCATAGTGTTAATTTGTTCTTTTGGATATACTTTAGAAGCAAAATTGTACCTTTGGTTTATAAATCTTCATGATACATGACTCAATATGCTTGGTCCATATGGCAACTAAGTTCACTCAACGACAAGGATTAACGGTGGATAATAGCTACAAACTTGTGAGGTTCAATTGGACTGATTTCATAGTTTAGGGGTATAATTATACTGAGTCATATTTTAGGGGCTGACTCATTCTTTAGGGTATAATTGAGAGGCAAATTTGTACCTTTGGCCTTCTATTATAGTTAATATTGAATTGAAGATGGATGGATTGTGCTTGCAAGTAACCATATCACAACATAAATTTTGTTTCTAGGGCAGTAACTTAAGGCTTACTTTTCATTATCTTAGAGATTGAATATAAAGAGGCTCCAAATATAAAACTTGCATATTTATGTCTTATGTTTATTTTTTTGAAAAAGGTTTCTTCATATTTAGGGTATATGAAGAGATTTTGCCAATTAAGTGGGATTGGTCCTAGTTTGAACCCTAGCAAGATAGCTCACTATTTTGGTTAATTTTGAATACCATAAAGGTCAAATTTGAGACAGCTCAAAACATACAAATTCTAGTTTCATATATTTCCTAACTGTATACAAAATTTCATGTTCATATCCATTGGAGATATTGAGTTATAATAAAAGGAATGATGATTGTTCTTTGATTAGAGTTGTTTACTTAGTGCCCTGTGCAACTCCAACAACTTTATTGCCCTTTAGAGTTATGTATTAGATAAATTCTTATACAAGTATTATCTTAATATATTATATATTTTGTAAGATATAACCTTAATAAGCAAAATTGGTCCGATTGTCATAGATGTTCTGGACTAGTCATATATTCCCTACAGTTTGATGACATTAGAGGTAGAATTGGTAAAAGTTGTAAACATAAAAAAAATGTTAAATTTTAGTGTCTCTAAGTTCCTTCAAAGTTGAATAATAATATAACTAACATGTTGTAAGATATTAAGGACCAAGTTTGGTGTCCTAAAACTGTCAAAGGGTAAAAAATAGAACACATTATGAAATTGCACTAAAAATTGTATAATGCTCCAAATGCTCTGAAATTGTAATATATTATAATCTTATATGTTAAATTTAATAAAAAATAATAATCATATAAATTGAACTAGTATAGAAAAATTTATAGGATTAAAAGTCTAGCAAGGTCACATTGCTATATAAGAAAACCCTAGTTAATTAACTAGACTATGCATATCAACTTGTTTAAATTATATTAAGTTTATTTATCTATCAATTGATCAATTATACTTTCAATTAGGCTCGCAGTAAATTGAAGACCCACAAGGAGAAGATAAAGTATAAGTTAGAGATTAGATATCAAACAAAATGTGAGTTTAATTATCAAACGAGTTTTCTAGTACATAGTATGTGAAATATGAAATGACTTGTGGTTTTGTGTATTATATGAATGCTATAATTTGGTCTTGAAAATGAGATGATGAATAAGTTAGGGACATATCAGTGACATGATTGCGTTAAATGTATTTGTCTACTTTACATAATGATATTGATGAATTAATGGTGCAGGGTTAATAAAAATGCAATAATTGTTATAAATGCATATACATATGGTTCTAAAAGGCATTGTGACTAGCTAAATGACATTATAAAGAAAAAGAAGAGGCTTATGACCTTAATAAATGTTCAAATACAAATGAAAAGCAAAAGAAAAGGCTCATGCCTAATAAATGTACAAATGATAAAAAGGACCAAGTTAGCTTGTAAATGCAAATGTTCACATGGAAACCTGGGTAATGCCCATTTAGCCTAGTCATAACAAAAAGAAAGTGACAAAACATAAGCATAAGTATAAGCAAACGACAATGATTATATAATTTGATATTACTTTATATCCATATGATATTGATGAATGGAAACAAATGTTAAATGTATGATGAGTATAATTGCTATTTATTATTTGTCATTGTGTATTGCTTGATACTTTAGAAAGCTTTTGATGATTATTCTCAATGACTCGTAACTCACGAAATTGAATCATTTGTTAGGTAGAGAAGAGTAATAGCTTATTTAGATATGCATATAGAAGCTCTGAATTAAAGGTTACAAGCTGATCCTTACCACTCCCTCTTCTTACATTTCACATATGTATAGAAATATATCATTAATGTTTTGTGTAACATCCCTTCATATAATCTGGATTTTCTCCTAGCTTATATGAGGAAATGATACTAGATATTTATATGGAAATGCGAATAATTTAAAACATTTTCAAAACAATGGAATGCATTGTGGCCATGATATCTTACTTGAGGAAATACTTGAACCTATTCATGTTACATATATTACTTTATATCCATATGATATTGATGAATGGAATAGAATGAAATGAAATGTTAAATGTATGATGAGTATAATTACTATTTATTATTTGTCATTGTGTATGGCTTGATATTGTAGAAAGCTTTTGATAATTATTTTCACTGAGTTGTAACTTACCAAATTACATCATTTGTCAGGTAGAGAAGAGTAATAGCTCATTTAGATATGCATATAGAAGCTGTGAATTAAAGGTCACAGGCTGAGCCTCACCACACTCTCTCCTTGCATTTCACATATGTATAGAAACATATCATTAATATTTTGTGTAACACTCCTTCATATAATTTGGATTTTCTCCTAGCTTATACGAGGAAATGATACTGGACATTTATATGGAAATGCAAATAATTTAAAACCTTTTCAAAACAATGGAATGCATTATGGCCATGATATCTTACTTAAGGAAGTACTTAAACCTGTTCATGATACATATATTACTTTATATCCATATGATATTGATGAATGGAATGGAATGGAATGTTAAATGTATAATGAGTATAATTGCCATTTATTATATTGTCATTATGTATTACTTGATACTTTAGAAAGCTTTTGATGATTATTCTCATTGAGTCGTAACTCACGAAGTTGCATCATTTGTTAGGTAGAGAAGAGTAATAGCTTATTTAGATATGCATATAGAAGCTACGAATTAAAGATTATAGGCTGATCCTCACCACTCCCTCTCCTTGCATTTCACATATGTATAGAAATATATCATTAATGTTTTGTGTAACACCCCTTCATATAATCTGGATTTTCTCCTAGCTTACACGAGGAAATGATACCGGACATCGATATGGAAATGTGAATAATTTAAAACCTTTTCAAAACAATGGAATACATTATGGCCATGATGTCTTACTTAAGAAAATACTTAAACCTATTCATGATATATATATATATATATATATATATATCCAAGTTATATATATAACTCAGAGTTTACAAAACTACGGCTTACGAGAGTACTTAGCATATAAAAGAGCTATAAAATACAAAACCCAATGTTTAATGAAAATTGACATGTACAAAAATGAGAAGACTTTATAAAAAGGGTCACTATGAGTCTTGACCCCTGAAGCTCCCTATATAAGACTCTGAATCCTAGGTTCCTTGTCTTCTGCAGCTCTTCTAGCAAATCTCTCCATCTATATGAGAGACAATAAGCACTCTCACACTAAGCAATCCCTTAGTGGTTACAATGATACAACAATAAAAATAAAATATATAGATGCATGAGCATACACAATATCATGGCATGAATAGCAACACATTTCACGATAAGGATTTAATTTACATTCCAAAACCGTTTAATAACATTCCTTATAAATCACATCATAGTCTCATTCATCCAATTATGCATTGACCCCTTAGAAGCTCAAGTATTTCCCAGTTGTTCATGGAAGCATTGACCTTTCGAAGGCTCGAGTTTCAAGTCTTAAAGCATTGACCTCTCGAAAGCTCGAGCATTAAGTTATAAAGGAGTTACGGTATCGTTCAACCCTAGAAGATAGATCAAATATCGCATTTCTAGTCTTGCATGGTAGCCAAGAACACATAAAACGAATCCCAAACAATTGCCATGACACAAGTTGAAATAAAAATTACATACCCATTTTTGCCTGTGTCATAGCCATGACACCTTTTTGATCTGGTCATGAGCCTAGTTGGGAACCATTCTATTCCAAATATGCATAGGAGTCACGATTATGATACTAAAGAATCACACCCATGACTCTTTAAATTTCCAAAATTTTACAGATTTTCCAAGTATTTAACACACCACAATAGATTCATGCATTGTCCTAATATTTGGTCAGTCATTAAATTCAGCTACAACATGCAATCCATCACAAAACCTATGCATTATACATCTTAAACATTATTCTTAAACAAATTCCAAGATCATTCAACATATATTTCAATTAATCCAACCACACTTGTCATTCAAACTTCATCCAACAACCACATTAAATTCATTTGAGGTTATTTATGACCCTAACTACCATATTCACATCCATATCATTTATCATGTCATCACGCATGTGGTTCACAATCATGCCATAAAAACAATGAGGTACCATTATACACAAACCTCACAACTTCTCCAAGACTTGACTTCTCAAAAAATCAAGTTCCTCCACCCCTTTGATGGTTACCTCTAAGGTCTTGATGAGCTCCTCACACAAATATTACCCATCAATGTCCTTTAAATAAAAAAGTTATAAATCAAAGCCATAACTCTAGGTTCTATGGTTCCAATCCAAGGTATGCTCTAAAACTAGATTACAAGCTCAAAATCACTCTTTTAAACTTGGATTAACTCTTTTATTATTTATTTGTTATAATAGAAAAATAATTGCAAGAATTGATAACTCATGTTTGATTCCTAATGTTGCTTATATAGCATTCAATGTTAATGATATTTACAAGTTTATGGAAAAATATTATCCTTTAGAATAAGAGAAAATTAATTTGAGATTTTATCTTCTAACATTTTATTCTTAATGCTCCTTATCATCCATCATTGAATAATCTATACTTTATCAAAATTTTGTAGATCATTGATAGAAACAAGAAAATCAGATGTCTATTTTCTCCTTGAGATATTGATTCTTTTTATTTTGACTATTCCAGTTTCTATATATACTATGGAATGAGCGTTTTCAGCAATGAAGCTCGTAAAGACAAGGCTTTATAACAAAATGGACGATAAATATTTTATAGATAGCTTAGTGGTTCATATTAAAAGGGAAAATCGCTTAAACTTTTGATTCACTCTATCATTTATGACTTCAAAACTTTGAAAAAATGTAAAATAACACTCCAAATTGAATGATTTTATATGCTAATTTGTAAATTATCAATTATTCTTTTTTCTACTTTTTTTTATTAAACTTATTGAATGATACTATAAAAAGATTTTATTTTGTTTTTTTAATTGCTAATTGCTACTGTGTTTATTTGACTCTCAAACTAAGAGTCAAGCTCTGCCATCGATTACATATAACGAATGAATTACTAAACACAAGAAAATATGTTCTAACTTCTTTAGAAAAAATTGAAGAAAATTACTATTTATACATTGATGTTTGATATAATACATTAGTATTATAGCCATTCATTTTTATACGACTTGCCCCTTCTTTTTTATTTTCATTAAACTATATAGTCCTTCTGTTAAATTTTAAGATTTTTACTGTTAGTCATAAAAAATATTCTCTTTTATTTAGTTGGTACTAGTACAATATGTCAAATTTTAGGAAGTATTAATATAATAAATCTAACTTGCAATAAGGTACTAATACAATATATCAGATTTCAGAAGTTAAATAATTTTCAATTTGTGATTTCACCATAATCTAAAGTTTTTCTAATATAAAATCTAATAGGAAAAACTATTAGTACAATGTGATAAAACAAAAAAGCAAATCATATAATTTTTAAATTTTAGATATACTAGTATAATATATCAGGGAGTACATAATAATTTAACCAAAAAATTATAACAAAAGGATGAAAAATTATGGGAAAGAAAAGGGGGAGTGAACGAGAAGATTAAACGGTGGGGTATGTTGCCTAGTTCTTTTCAACCTTCGATTTTAATTTTCCAAGAGGGAGGTTTTATAATTATTGCCTTAGTGCTCAATTGGAGGGCTTTTTCGCCTTTTTCGTTTTTTGGTGGGTTGGTAAATTACATTTCTAATTCTTTCTTTCTTTTTTTTTTTTTCTTTTTTATTCTTTTTCCTTTCATAAATTTGTTTATGCAATTTTAATGCCAGTTGTGCGTTTGGTAGCATTGATCTGCCCCCAAATAATAAAATTGGAGAGATCAAAGGTTCTTTTCACAACCTTATTTATTTTATTTATTTTTAAAAATAAAATTATTCTAAGATTAACTTTTGAACTCAAAGCAATTAATGTGTCAGGAAAAAATATATTTTAGTCCCTAAATTTTTTGAATTTATATAATTAAATTTTCAATTAAAATTACTTCAATTAGTACTCCTAATTGAAATTTTAAACTAATTAGTTTCTCAATTAAAAATTTATTTATTTAATTACTATTAATTAGATGTTAAGAGTCTATTTGGTATGTATGGTTTTTATAGAATTGATGGAATTATTTTGCAAAGATCTTTCTAAATATGATATAAAAAATAAATGTATTTGTTATCTTTTATATCAATATCTTTAAAAAAGAAAAGAGAGATGTAAATAAAAAATACACATAAATATATTAATTTTTATTTTAGGATCATAAAAGTATTTTGTAAATGAAGTTCATTAATTTTATAAAATTTATTTATATCAAACAAAATTAGGTGTTTCTTGAATATAAGTTTTTAATTAATTCCTTCAATTATTATTTTTAGATATTAAATCTTATATGAATAGTAATTAAAATTAGTTCAAAATTGATAATTAAAAACGTTTTAATTTCCAAATAAGTTTAATAAACTATGTCATCTATGAATTTGAATTTTGATATTAAAAATCTCAATTGAATATAATTAATAATTAAAAAGTGATATTGAATAAATCTTTAGTTCAAAAATCTAATTACAATTTTTTTTCTCTTTACATTATTATACTGGAGGGACAGATATCGAGAAAGCAGCTCTGTTTGTTTCTCTCTCTTACATTTCTCTCTCTTTTGGGGGGAAATCAAATGTGGGTTTTTTGTAAAGAAAGCCGACATTCTTTTTCTTGTTAACAAAAAATAACAAGGAAACAACTCTGCATTCTTCGTTTATTGCCTTTTCTTCAATTCTTCCATTTTTATATTACACTGATTAGCTCTTTCTTTTGAGTGTGGACTGTGGAGAAACAAGAAACAAGAATAACGAGGAAGAGGAAGAAGACAGAAGCAGGAGGAGGAGAAAGCGGTACAAATGCTTCTTCAGCTTCTGTTTCACAATGTCCCCTCTTTGTTAGGTTTTTTTTACTCAATATTTTACTTCCTTTTTTTTTTTTTTTATGAAACAGTTGAAGTTTTTCCTTTTTGTCAATTTCTAGTAATGAACGGATTATGAGTTGGATTTGCTGAGATCTGAAGCTTTTTTCGTTATTTCATGGGATCGAGAAGATGTAAACAGATTTGATTTGAATGTCTCGAGAAGATAAGAATCCTTTCCTATTTTTAGGGTTACATTTTTCTCTGCTGTTGCTGCCGCATTTCTATCATGACTACCAAACGTGCCTACAAGCTGCGTATCCTTCACGTTTTAGGCTTCTTCTTATTCAAATGGCATTTTATTTTTGATCTGCAATGTTGCTTTTCTCATTCATTTAATTCAGATCTTATTTTTCTTTTTGATTTTGAAGTGGAGTTTTCATTTTGTTGTCATTTTTTAGTTTAGTTATTTGTGGATATAATTACTTTCATCTGCTTAATTGACACTGGTAGTTAGCCTTAACCACATTTGTTAAATTTCAAAAAAGAGGAATTTGTGGCACATTCTTCAAGTGTCAATTGCCTTAGAATTGGGAGGAAATCATCCAGAGTTCTTGTTACTGGAGGAGAAGATCACAAGGTCAATCTTTGGGCTATTGGTAAGCCCAACGCCATACTGGTCAGTTCTCTCGTACAGACTTCTCTATGTGAATTTGCATTTGATTGTATGCTTCTCAAAGTTGCTACTTTTGATCTGTATATTTGTCCATTCTTCCGTTTCAAATAGTAGCATGAATAACTAAAAACGGGAGTTCCATGTCAGTAAAATTATGCTTCGTATGAACTTAAGTGAATTATTATATGTTACCTGATCTTACATACCAAGATTCATATGCAGAGTTTATCTGGACACACTAGTGGGATTGATTCAGTAAGCTTTGATTCTTCAGAAGTTCTAGTAGCTGCTGGAGCTGCAAGTGGTACTATCAAGCTTTGGGATTTAGAAGAGGCAAAAAGTATGCTTATCAACTTTGTATAATTTTCTTTTATTTTTTGAATGAATTCGTCTTACTTTTTAAAGAACTTCGTGGAAGGAGAAATTCACTTGCTAATTTTCTTACCTATAACATGTTTTGTGCTTCTTAAATTCACTATTTTTATTTTGATTCCTATGTAGTTGTTCGCACACTGACTGGTCATAGGTCCAATTGCATATCTGTGGACTTTCATCCCTTTGGAGAGTTCTTTGCATCTGGTTCTCTGGACACAAATCTTAAGATATGGGATATCAGAAAAAAGGGTTGTATTCACACATACAAGGGCCACACTCGAGGGGTCAATGCAATCAGATTTACTCCAGATGGCCGTTGGGTTGTGTCTGGTGGAGAGGACCATGCTGTCAAGGTTATAACTATTTTCCCTCTATTGTATGCCAGATACCCTCATGGAAGCGCATTCACATGCCCGTTTGTTTAATTTTTTTCGTTCTTTGATAGGAGAGAGAATCATTTGTTCCTTAAGACCCTTGTGATAGAGACCTTACATTAACCAACCTTCAATTGTATTCATCAAGATTCCAATATACACTCCTACATCTTAGATTCATTTTATTTTCTTCATATGCTTATCAATGTTGGTTCAATTGTGTGGATTCAGTCTAAAGGTCATCACTGTGTACCATATGCTCCTGCTAAAGTAAGATGAAAAGGTGAAAACCAAATTTGGAGTTTGTTGTAATTATCACTGGACCTAGTGATTTTATTTGCAGTGGGATTTCATCATATGGTTTATGTTTTGGCTGCCTCACTTTATCTATCTTTTGTATCCATATTGAGCATAAAAGCTGCATAGTTATTCTTTCATCCTTTGGTGTTGATATTCGAACCTAATTCTTCCATAGTTTTCCCTTTACACCAGCTACATGAGGAACCGATTGCTATTCTCATTGTGTAAATCTTTGTTTAGACTAAGTTGAACACAATTGACACAGATATGTCTGTTTTTAGTCTTTAATTTGATGATGTTTTTGGGTTGCACTTTTTAAATAGCTGTGGGATTTGACTGCTGGAAAGTTGTTGCATGACTTCAAGTGTCATGAAGGTCAGATTCAGTGCATAGATTTTCATCCCCATGAGTTTCTTCTAGCAACAGGTTGGTTTTTCCGTTTTACTGGAACTCATTTTATATATTGCAATTTGATTTATTTTCATTCTAGTTGTTGAATTGTGCTGTATTTATTGGCTAAATGCTCATCCACTCTGAGTTGGTTGTAACTTATGTCATATGTCTTCTGATGATAACAAAAGGATGATGCATCTAACTTTTTCCTTTTTTATCTTTCACTTGGGCATTTAGACCTGCATTTGTAATCAACTTTAAATTATCTACAATATTTTCTTTTGGCTTCAGTTTTTCCCTTTAATAATTAAAGGCTGTCAATTGTTTTTTAATATTTATGCAAATGTGCTCATGCATAACACAATAACATGATTACTTAATCAATGCTTACCTTGGTTCTAAAAATATGTGAATGTGTTAATAGAAAGCTGCATTATCCTTGGGAGATGACATCTGACCTCATTATTGTATTATTTTTCTCCTTTTTACAAGGTTCTTCTGATAGGACAGTCAAATTTTGGGACCTTGAAACCTTTGAATTAATTGGTTCCGCAGGACCTGAGGTAATTTTATGTTGTTTTGGGATAAGTAGTGTTGTCAAATCAGCATTAATAGATTCTTATAACTATGTTCTTATGAGAAAATAGTGCCTTCATTTTGTTTTCTATTTCAGACAACTGGAGTTCGTTGTTTGGCATTTAATCCTGATGGGAGGACTCTACTTTGCGGATTGCATGAAAATCTGAAAGTAAGCTCTATCTCTAGCTTTTCCTGTTTTGGAGGCTATTATGCTTACGTGATGCACTGATATATTAGTGCTTCATTTTATGATACTTTATAGCTTTTCTCCTGGGAACCAATAAGATGTCATGATGCTGTGGATGTGGGATGGTCCAAATTGTCAGATCTCAATGTTCATGAGGGGAAGCTTCTTGGTTGCTCATATAATCAAAGTTGTGTTGGAGTATGGGTTGTAGACATCTCGGTAATAGTTACCGTTCTTCCTGTGTTATTTTGAATGGATTTTGTTTCTATTTTCTTCTCTTGTGTGATGGTTAGATCTAAATATTAATCTGATATACTTCCTTTTGCGTCTTTCATACAGCGTATTGAGCCATATGCGCCGGGCAATGTTAATCGATTTAATGGTTACTCAGAAACTAAATCTGGTGTAAGTGGGAATCAATCAGTATTGCTTGAATCCAATGCAAAGACCAGTTTAGGAAGGTTGTATGTTTCGCAAAATTCAGAATGTTTAGCAAAGGAAACTAAACCTCTTGGAAGGTTACCAGTTTCTCAAAATTCAGATCCAGTCAAGGACTCAACTAAGGAGTCCAAGATTTTGGCATGTATGTTGCTTCTGAATCTTTTATTTTTTCCTTTGTTGTTTCTGGTTTTCTATACATGTATTATTTGATTAAAGCTAAGCTTGATTTGACTAATGTTTCTCATTCTGTGGTGCTTGATGCTGGTTAAAGCCGCAGGAAGTGCACCTGGTACTCCACAAAGGGTCAGCTTGAATTCTGGTCTGAAGCCAGCCATGTCTGGTCCAGTGGCAGTTAATGCAGCAGGACCCAAGAGGCCTTCTGCAAAGGCCCAACTGGCTGTTAATGTTCCAATATTCAATAAGACTGATGCCATACCTGTAATTGTCCCTAGAAATAATACAAAGTCAGAGCCACCGGCTGAATCTAGAAAAGACATTGGTATTGCTGGAAGAACAATGCCATTTTCCTTGCAGTCTAAAAGTAATGATCATCGAAAATTTCTGAACAGCAGAGATGACATAGACCAGCCAAATATCCCTATCCATTCTGATACTACAAGTTCCACGTCTACAGAATTGAGCAGTTTTGCAGATAAGAATGCATTTCCTACAGTTAAAGGCTCAATCCATGAAATATCAACTGCAGAAAGGATTATTAAAGATGATAGATCTATTGGATCTGTGAAACACAATTCAAATTTGATTACAGAGCCAACTAATAGCTACCAAGATGAGAACTGTAAGTATTACCATCCTCAAGAGCATGTGTTTTGCTTTTCATTGGTTGTCTATGTTTAAAGTTCTCATGAATTTGTAGGACAGAGTGACATGTCAGTGCATGTAGGACATAGTGACATGTCAGTGGACTATGGTTTAAAAACTATAGCATATTAGGTTGATACACGGATGTGTTGTTTATATTGTTAAAACAGGGATGCATTGATGCAAAGTCTATTGAAGATGTCTGGTAGGTAAATTACACCGATGATACTCTAAATATTTAATACGTAACAATTCAGTACCTGAACTATTATTTGTAACAAAAACCGTCTAAACTTTAATTTTGTAATACAAAACTCCCTCTGTCATCCACCATTAGCTTTACAAACGGAATGCTAATGTGGGCTTTCCTCATCAGTAAAAAAAATGTCCACCTGGAAATTCCAGATGTGCAAAAATGAGTCCCACAAAAAATTTTCAACTTTTTCTATCATTTTCCCTTATTTTCTCGTACTTTCTCAACAATCAAACACAATCAAACAATAAAATATCTTTCATTCCAGATCTGACTTCCTTTATTCAAAATTTTGATAAACAATGTTATCAATCTTAAACATCAATTTATTCACATAATCCTAACATTTATAAACAACTAAACAAAATGGTAAAAAACGAAAATGTCAAAAAAAATGTTTAGCAAAAAATGCAGACCATTGTCCTTTGATATCTTTCCTCCTCTTTCTGTGCCTGACCCAATCGGAAATATTTTAATCTCTGACCCAACCGAAACTTGATCTTGCTTCACATCACAGCATCTGCTCACTTTCTAATAAAAAGTTTGAGCAGGTTCTTCTCTACGTTGTTGAAACTGATGGTTCCAACAATGGGTGCTAAACAGTAGTCAAATGCACCAGAGGAAAAGTGATTATGGGGATTCCGATCTCATTAGTGAAGCATAAAGTCCAGCCAGGTTGAGAGAGTACATAGGTTTTTAGAGGTAGTGATGATGGTGAAGATAAGTTTATGGGGAGAGAATTGGTGGGTCAGGTCCAAGAGAGCATATCCCTTTGAGCTGGGTAAGGAAAGATGAGAACATGTGGATGTTCCTTTACTGCAGCGGCACCGCCGATGATGGACATGATGATGAGAAGCTTAGCCACTGCCTGGAAATCTGGGGTTGCATGGGTCAAGGAAAATTCCCAGTTTTGTGGTTGGCATAATAAAGTTGCAAATCTCTTAAGTGCTTTGTTTGGTGGGTTAGAATTATGAACGAAAAGGACATAACAATAAAAGAATTTCTTTTGTATATGCAAAAAATGGGATTGAGCAACTTCTTTAGTGCCTAAAAGGCAATAGATCTGGAGAGAGAGAGATCTTTGGTTGTGGTTGGTTTTGGAGAAAATGAGGGGTAAGGGAAAGTCAAAAGAAAGTTGAAAATTTGTGGGACCCACTTTGTACATGTAGAATTTCCAGGTGGACAATTTTTGCTGACATGGAAAGTTTATGTCAGCATTCCATTAGTGAAGTTAACTGTGGGTGACAGAGGAGGTTTTGTATTACAAAATTAAAGTTTAAATGTTCTTTTTTTGTGACAAATGATTGTTCAAGTACTAAGTTGTTACGTGTCAATAGTTGGAGTACCATTAGTGTAATTCACTCGATGTCTGGCTTTTGGGGGATTTCTTTCATACTTTTGCAGCACAAGTTTTTTGGACCAACAGTTTGGGTTTGGACAGAGACTGCTAGTGTGGAGTGCTCCATTGCTGTATTGGCTGGAGCACTGTTTCAAAATTGCAACAAGTGGAATGTCAAACTTATGATTGCTAAATTCTATTAGCTGTTGTGTTTGGGTATCCAGCTGCATGGCGCCGTTAACTGTCAATTGAAATATGCCTTGAGGCTTGAATCTCCGAACAGCCAATGCTTCCTTTAATTTTATATGTTATGATCCATTCAAATTTTACTTAGCTGAAAGACAAGCGGTTGATAAAACTAAAGTTTAGACCAGAAGGTTAAGAGTCCACGGTTTTTTGTTTTCAGAAATTAGACCAAGGTGAAGCTCTATAACTAAATTAAGAAGGGAAGTAGTAAAACTCTGAATGCACCAACATTTCTTTTTTTTTTTTTTTTTTTTGTAAAAGAAAAGTATATATCATGATTTCTAAGGTTGGATCCTATGCTAAAAGTGTCTTTTAATTCTGTGCATTAAATCAGTGGATCTCAAGCTTTTCTATTCTTGTATGTTTGATTGTTTAAGGCTCTTACGTTAAAACATCTTATATATATTTCAGATGAGACTCGGGGTTATAAATGCAACAGAGAAACGACATCTATTGAAACTCAAAAAGCAGGTATAGTTAACCTTGATTCTTGGTTGTTTGTGATTTCTCTAAAGCCTTAGCTTACATGTTAGTATATGTAGGAAAAATGCGTTCACTTGTCATAAATTTGGAGAAAAGGGGAAGATCTTTTACATATGATGGACCTATTTCTGGAAATTCCCCTGGGACAGCATCTTCAGTCAATGTGCTTCCAGTTAATACGGTAGGACTAAATTTATGCTTCCTATGGTTTTTATCCTCCGACATTTTAACCTTCTGAAAATATGTTCACTTTGCTACCATTTGGTAAACACATCAATATGTTATTTCTAATGAAATGCATAATATATCATGTCTGAAAAATAAAAGAGAATAGGAGGTTATCATTTGGACATGTTTGATTTTAGTGTTTTTTATATATAGTAACAGAATTGTGGTAGTCGGTCATTTTGCTGCTGTCTGCAAGGGGATTATATTGGTTAGATCCAACAGTGAACAGCTGCCCAAAAGAAAGACCACCTGGAAGTCTGATGACCTTATATATCGTACCCTGCTTCCAGAACAGCAGTCTTCATGCCAAGCAAGGAATTCCTTGCCCCTTTCCTTTCTCCATTCCTCCTCTTCCTAAGCTTTGTTCTAGTAGAGTCTAGATCAAAGAGAAAATGTTCCATATGCCTACTTTACCTACTTGACAGGAACAAACTTTGTTGCATTTCTGGATCTATGATTGGCTTCAGTCTGTGTCATGACATAATAGTGACCCAATGGAATTAGAAGTTTGACCTTTACACCATTCTGCAACAAGTTATAGAAAAAAAAAAAAGAAATCTTTTTGAAATATGATAACTGTGGGACTTCCAACTTCCATTTCATATTCTAGAAGCTGACTTAGATCTCTCTAACTGATGGTATATCAAAATCTAAGTGAAGACATTTTCCTTGTTGACCTTGGCACATGATTCTCAAGTAATTTTTTTACTGACATAATTGTTAATTGTAAATTGAACGAGAGATTCTTGCGAAGGGTTGTTTAGTAAATTGCTTGAGAACCGTATTAACCTTTTAGTTGATTGAAGATGTTTTCATCCTTTGGCCCTTTACTTTCATTTTTTATCATGGCCCTGTTTGTTCTTTTCCCCCAGTTTTAAGTGTTGGCTTTTATTTTTATCAATTATGTTTTGTGCTGATGACCATTACATGCATCCATGGGAATGTCCTAACTCTGATATTGAATGCATTGTGATCTTCCAAATGTGGAACCTTCAAGTTGGCCTAGCACATGGAGAAAGAAATTGCACAAAATAAAGATAGAGCAATTTTAAAAGAGAAATAAATGTACAAACTGGAGATAGAGCAATTTCAAGATGAAAACATATGGTCACAGGATTAAGATAGGGAGAATAGTGAGAACTCAATTCATTTAAGATCAAGCCCATCTGCCTTTCCTGCTCAACAGGATATAATATATATCCTTATATCTTCTTTTGGACTTAATTTTTTGTTGGCAGACAAAAAATTCCAGACTTTGGTCTTGTCATGGTTCTGTCAAATCAATAATTTTGTACGTAACTATATATATATATATAGCAATGTTCCTTTTTCTTCTTTCTTCTCTTGCAGCAAATTTGGTTGTTTTTCTTGTGTTTATACATGCTACCAATTTCAATTCCAAATTAATATCTTATTATAATTTCGCCACTTATTCTAATATGGGACATTGGAACCAAAACTGGAGGGGAATAAAAAGACACAGCCAGGTTTCTCAGTCCTAAATGACATAGTACCTAATTTTTGTATTTATAGCATTTTTCTGAGGTGCCACATCAGTATAAGTAGATCTATTTTAACCTTTGCTTGTTTTGAATCAAAACTGATCATATGCATACAAGAAAGACTGTCCTGCAAATGAGCAAACTGAAAGTTTTGTATTATTTTGTTAATTAGCTAAAAAAGAGCTGACAAATTTGCAGTCATTATCTTATAATTTAGCACCTTTCTGATTAATTGTATTTCAGATCATGTGCTTTTTTAAGTCTTCTAAGAAATTGTTTTGGTGCGATAGCTTATAGTGAGTGTATTTTCATAGCATCAGTTTTATTAGTCCTTGAATTTAGAGATTTTTTGCTTCCCTAGGAGTCAACTAAATTTTCATGATTATCCAAGTTAATTTTGTTCCCACCTCCTTGCTCATGGGTTTGAAATTCTGCAGATTTGTATGTATAATTTTATGTAGGGATGAAATATTTTTGGTATATGTATGTTGACATACCATGTTACTTGCATGACTACTATGATTTGTCAATGTCTTTTTGATATGTTTTATCTCTCTCTCCTTTCATTCTGTAGAGATGCTAATATTTCACTTGTAAACATTTTGAAGCTTAAACAGAGAGGAGAATCTGTATCTGCTGGAAAGGAAATGGTTTCTGTTAGTGATGAGGATGCTATAGCAGATGCAGTGGAACAACATGACCAATTTATGAGCTCCATGCAATCCCGTTTCTCAAAGTTACAGGTGATCTCAAGTGAAGCAGAGATTAAGCTAATATGAGTATTATGTGTATACTGTTCAGAAAATAACAATTAGAGAAACAAGTGAGCTTGAATCTCTTGTTCATATATAGTTTTTTATGGGATCTGATCTGTAGATATCTGCAAAGTTTACAGTTTGGCCTCTATATTATTCTATTAGTATAAATTCATTGTAAAATGAGTATAATAATAGTTTGCCTTATGCTTTCACTGCAGAACTTTGAAATTTTGTCTGAGTGGTGAATTTACTTTGGAAGCTGTTCTCAATGTTTTATTATTCTTGATAATTTATTGTTTCCTGAAATAGTGTCATCTTACCTTTGTTGTTATATTTATCACAGTTGTGTCTGCATGGTTCATTGGTTGTCCACAGAATAATCAAATTGTGTACACTCATTTTAACTTCTCCAATGGTCCAATATAAATCATTGTTGTGCATATCTTTCATTGGGCTTGATTTTAACCTTAGGGCATTTTCTTGTAATCTGGATCTGGGATTTTGTTTGCTGTACTAGGTGATTAACTTCATATATTTACATGAACTTGAAATTTGCATGGTGATTATAGAAGGTGCAAGGATAGAACAGTCAGCATCTTCTCTGTGTTTAACTGCCTCTGCTAGCATTGATTTATGATTCATGGTATAATAACAGTTTGCAAAGTGATACCAACATAATTGATTGATTTTATCTTGGATTGTGTCTGAAAGTATGAACTATGAACCTTGTTTGGTTGGTTTTAGGTTGTGCATAGATATTGGGAGAGACATGATGTCAAGGGTGCCATTAGTGCAATGGAGAAGATGGCTGATCATGGTGTAAGAAATCTTCAAACTCCTGCAAGATCAAGATAAACGTTATATGGCTATTTTTTTCCCCATTGTTAAATGTCACCCTATTTCATTTCCTCTTTATATGCTGTGAATTGCAGGTCCTTGCTGATGTAATCAGTATTGTGAATGAAAGAATTGACATTGTTACATTGGACGTCTGTACTAGTCTTCTGCCACTTCTTGCTGGCCTTCTTGAAAGTGACACGGATAGGTACATAATATACTTATGATATTCTTCATTTTAGAACAATAGTTTGTTTCCCAAGTGAGAAGTATGCCATTTCGTTACAGAAGTGGTTCCTTTGCATGTGTAGCTGTTGCATTTCTATTTCTGGTAGTCTTGTGCAACAGTGAGGACAATGTACAGTGACTGTAGATGGGTATTTTTGGATGTGTTCTGTTGTCCTTCCAGAGGCTGAGATGCAGCGTATATGGTTTTAGAGTTGGTTAAGA
Source organism: Balakata baccata (assembly GCA_949630135.1). Classification (NCBI taxonomy): domain Eukaryota; kingdom Viridiplantae; phylum Streptophyta; class Magnoliopsida; order Malpighiales; family Euphorbiaceae; genus Balakata; species Balakata baccata. The sequence goes on from CATIWF010185736.1 coordinate 19,489, forward strand.
ATTCATAAGTGTGATATATTATTTTTTGTTAAATTACAAAAAAAATCTTGAACTTTGCACTTTATCATAGTTATGGCTAATTCTTTAAAAATTTGAATTTAATTATATGTATTTTAGCTTTTATAACAAATTTTGCCTTGGGTTGACTGTACCTCACTCCGCACCTACCTAGCATCATTAAAATTATAAGACAATAACGTGGAAAATACAGTTGATTTTGAGGGACAAATTAAAACGATACCGTTTGACTATTAGAGGGACAAACTATGTTATAACGAGATCTATTTTGAGAAAATGGTGATTTTGAGGAGATTTATGAATCTATTTCAACAAACATGATTTTCAAAATGATACCCTTTTTGTTTTTATACCCATGAGACAATTTTTTCCACTTAAGTCAGTTTTACTGTGTTTTTCATGTCATTGTTTTATATTTCTAGTGCCTTTTCATCATAGTTGTTAAAGGCGCGCTCAAGGCTCACCAGGCTCCAGGCTCAGCGCTTTGAAAATCCAAAGCGGGGCGTTGTCACAAAGGTACGCGCTTTGGTGCGTTTTGAGCCTAAGGTGAGATGCACCTAGGCGCGCCTTTGAGATATTAGTTAAATATTTATATATTTTTTTTGTTTTTAGTATTGGAAAATCTAAACCATTGATTATAAATTGAAAAGAACTCTTAATATGTCTTACCGCACTTAATTATTTCCAAAACAAATAATAAAAAAGAAAAAAAAAGGTTATGACAGAAAATATTTGTTCCAGCCTCCATAAAGATAATTTGAACAGCATAATTTATGCGCAAGACTAATTGTGTTTTGCTATGATAATTCATAATTGATAAATGTTAGAACTTGTTAAATATATTATTAGTAAGCTTAGGATTCTTGTGTGTTTATTACGCCTATGAGTCTTGTGTTTAAGATATCAAACCTTAATTAAGTTTTTTTTATTTGCATGTGTTTCTATTTTGTTGTTATGACTTATGTGTTTTGAGTTTTAATATTTATAATATTATATTATCTTGCTAATAGTCTAATAATAAAATTTATAATTTTTTCAATTATTTTTTATTTTTGCGCTTCATGTCACTCAGGCTAGCGCCTGCGCTCCAGGACCCCTTAGCACCTTATTGCGCCTTGCGCCTTTAATAACTATGCTTTTCATATTATCGCCATGTAAGCTCGGAGTGAGGCACAGTCCACCCTAGGCAATATTTGTTACAAAACCCAAAATACATATAATTAAACTTAAATTTTTAAAGAATTGACCATAATTGTGATAAAGTGCAAAATTCATGATTTTTTTTTTTTTAGGCTACTCCTTTCCTCACTGGGATTTGCTTGTACAAGCATTTCATGAATTATTAGATCATATTTGCACAAGCTTCAAAATGAACTAATTGGTTTTTGTATACATTGATTCCACCAAACTTTTTCATTAGGTTGCAGATCTTTTTTTTATCTACAGCGTTTTTCTTTCCTCTGTAGGACCTCAGTACGCTTAAAGTATCTCCTTTTAACTAGCTAGGGGTGCATTATTATAAAACGACATTAAAAAGTTGATTAACATAATATTAAAGCCAATCACAACAAAATCTTTCAATAAGAGAATTTTTCTTTAATATAAAAATATCACAGCGACAAAATCATTCTTTGAGATAAAACTTCCATGAAATTTCCTTGGACTGTTGTCGATATGTTGCTTTCCATTTGTTTTATTGCTCCTTTCTTTATTCTTCCAGTTTTATCACTCCTGTTATGCCCAAAAGCACATTCCATTTCAATAGATACACCAGTAAAACTCTACATGGCCACTGCAGCGTCTTTTTATAGAATGGCTTCTACACAAAACTTCCATGAAATTCCTCTTTGGATCCTTGTAATATCTGTTACTTCCATTTGTTTTATTGCTCCTTTCTTTATTCTTCCCTGTTATCTCTTCCTGTCATCCCCAAAGGCAGATTCCATGACTTACAATGGATATACCGGTAATTCTATGTACATGGCCACTGCAGTGTCTTATTTCTTACTCCTTATTTGTACCATATTGACTGATGCTAAGACTAACTCCATGCATGGCTCTCTGTCGTGGTTTTTCTTCTCCTGTTTTTGAAATTTTTACACTCAAACATTCTTAGTGAAAGTAGATTCTACCATTATTGTTTTGTTTGTTCTACTTTTGAAGACCAGAAAAGTTTGAATACAGCAAGGTTTGGTGGGTTAATTTGAATGCACAGTGGAATGGGCTTCGTGAATTTTATGATCTGGATCGCTTATAATGACAACCAGGATCATTTTTATTTATCTAGGAAGATGTCAAAGATTTTAGTACAATCTGAGTTGAAGTGAATTCAGTAACTAAGGTTGTCATTGCCACTTGCCCTAACCTTTGTTTTTATTTTCTGATTGCTGATGTTTGACTTTGGTTGCATAAAAAATCCATAATTTTGTGAACTGGCAAGCAAGCACTTTTAACTGCCTGACATATTTAGGCATTTGAGTGTATCTCTGGACGTACTGCTTAAGCTGGTCAGAACATTTGGTTCAATGATCTATTCAACTGTATCAGCATCAACACCTGTTGGTGTAGATATTGAAGCAGAGCAAAGGTATGTGAAAGTTTCATCTATTTACAACAAAAAGACTCAGAAATATAATTTTTGCTAGGACATTCTGCTAATCCTCTGGTTTCATAGGTTGGAACGCTGCAATCTTTGCTTTGTAGAACTTGAAAAAGTCAAGCGCTGCCTGCCAACCCTCATGAGGTGAATCTTCGTTGTTTTGTTTTAGAAATTTTACATAATTTAATTAGTTTGAAACTAATTTTGTTTCTTTCATTTGTGCCGTAGAAGAGGGGGCATGGTTGTCAAGTCAACCCAGGAGCTGAATCTTGCATTTCAAGAGGTTTCATGAGTACAGAGTAGAGTGCTGTCTGATTTTTGGCCTAATATGGATTAAGATTAGTGTGAAAGAAGAGCAAGATTGTGTATTTTAGGAATTAAACGGCTCTTAGTGCATATCATCAGATAATTCAAGCTTTTCTGTTGTCTGATTTTTAGTCCTCCATGTAAATTCATGCTTAAATGGGGGCATTAACTCCTAGCAGATTCTACTGTATTAACCAGAACCTGAAGACTAACGGAAAGTATCGTGTCTCAACCTTTGACTGGCTGCAGTATTCTACCAGCTTCGATGGAAAAGAAAAGGTTTTAACATTGTAACTTCTGCAATTTATCAATTCGTAAAGTGTTTTTAATTACTTTATACGACAATGTGAAATGGAACAAGAACTAGTTGTACCGGGACTATGCTATCATGTGGACGATCATGAGTTCAGTTTGTTTCGAGTGAGTATATGGTGATGGCTCTTTTTTGAACTGTATGTCCCCTGTTCTCAAAAGTACTTGCTTATGCAGTTCTTTCGTTTGGATTAGATTTGGTGAAAATATTATATTTAAGCATTCAAGTTCGACTCAACTCAGGAATAAATATAAAAGTTCTGATTAGCCAGCTTAAACTTCTCAAGGTGACCTAATGAATAGGTCTAGTTGGCAGATTTTGTTTTCAATTTTTTTATCCATTATTTAACTTGAGAAGTAAGTTTTATGTGATTAATAATGCATACGAGTTGGCAATCCTTCCTTCACGTTGGGAAAATTATAGTATAATTATATCAAAAAATTATGTAAGTGACTCGTATACATAACGGTAGGAGTTCAAAATCTTGCATTTCGAAAGGCTATATACATGTGTATATGTAGTAGCATTGTCTATTATCTAAAGAATCATAGTTTTTCAATGCATACATCTATGGTAAAGAAATGAGCAACAACATTCCAAATCAAGAAAACAGAAGTAAAGTGGGAGAAAATAAAACTTTAATGCCAAATCTTAACAATGCCAAATATGCATTTTCGAGGAGAAATTGGTCTTCCACTTTTAAGAGAACCTTTTACAAAATTGCAGATAGCTTTCATTTTTGATAGTCCCATCAGTGATAAGAAAAATAAGAGGAATTGAATCTGTAGTATCAGCCAATAAATTCATGGCCTGGAAAAAAAAACACACATCACAACATAAAATATGCTATGTAGTTTATAAAGAATTTTGGATTTGGAGATGTGTAAGTGAGAATCTTGCTTGCAAGAACAAAAAATGAAGGTGTGAAAAAAAAGAGACCGCAAAAAAGGAGATAGAAGGAGAGTTTATTTCTTCCAGAAATAAAGAATGACGGTATAAAAGAAAAGAACTAACCAGCATATGCCAAAGTGCTAGAAACTCAATTTTAAGAGTACATGTTAGTAAAACTTCAATATCATTTTTAGGTAGAAAACAAATGTATTGATAATTCACACACTTGTTTAAGAGGAACCAAAATGTTTGTACCACTACCTGCATTCAGATTATCATTGAGCTACTGAGTAGAATGATAATTCACATAGTTTACAAGCATTTTCTTTACCAAAGTAAAATTAGAAAATGACATTTCAAGGTACTTATAGACTCAGAATAGGAATCTATATCAGGATTGAGCTTGATAAACACGAGGGTATGTCTTTTCTTGGCCACCTAGAATATCAAAAGGTACAATATAAAAGATGTGTCGTTAAGAACATCGTTCTAAAACATGCCTAACTCTACGGTATTTCATATTACACAATCATGTCAAATATAAAACTAAAACTAATATCTAAGGCAATTGCAACCAAATTAACATAAGAAAGGTGTCAAACAGAATGATTACATGTAAATAGTCTCATCACCAAGTGGATGCCTCAAAAATATATGAAGAGAAAATCATTCACCACACAAAAAGGAAGGAGATGCATAAAAGCCACCGCATATCGGCATATTACTACAATTGTATTAGAAACTCAGACTTGAAAAAAATAAAAAATCACCATCATTAGAGAAGTAGAATCATTATACATCACAAAAAACATTTAGGACAAACAGATTTGATACTCAGAACTAAAGAATCCAGTTCTAATATATGAGGAAGAGAGGAAACCAATAAAATCACATATCCAAAAGAGATTCTATCTAACCTCCCTACTTTCCTTTCTGTCTCGAGAGGTAACCGAAAATCACATATAAAAAACCTTAAAAAAAAGTCGAAGATTGAAAAATAGATCTAATACCGGCAACTAAAAAATACATCTCTGATATATGAGGAAGACGGGAAACTAAGAAATCATAGATCCAAAAAGACATCAAAAATTTCCAAAGGTATATCCAAGAAACAAAGAGGCTGCCAATCAAAGCAACAAAATCAGTGAAAATTCCTTAGAAGAAAGTAAAATGGAGGAGAAAAGGGGTTGCAAGAGCAACATAATCACTGAAAAACCACATCCATGGAAATCTCTGCTTCTGGCATTTGGTTGTCCACAGCTCCACCATTTTCATCCTGATATTTGAACAAATCACAAAAATTTGTAAGAATTTTTTTTAATAATGAAACCAATAGAAACAATAACCAAAAAGAAAAGGATAGGATGAGATCTTTTTCCTTCTTCTGTACCTTTTGATACTTGTTTTCTCTCTTGGCGTGAAGGAAGACGAATATATGAAGAGAGGAATAGAAGAATCCTAGCTTGAACTGAAGGAAGGCGAATAGAGGAAGAGAGAAATCTTGGCTTGAAATGAAGAGAGGCGAATAGCGGAAGAGAGTAAAAGAAAAGAAAAGAGAAGAGAACACAACTGATCTATGAACAGTAGAGAGGAAGGGGAGGAGGAAGAAGTAAAAGCGGCTGAGAAGATGAAAGGCCAAGGTTTCACAATGGGTTGTGCAAAAGATCAAAATAGGCATAGAGTAAAATAAAAAACGGCGTCGTTTTTTTTGAGAGGTATTTTAGTGAAAACACTGTCTAATGAACAGTGCCAGCGCAAGGAGTTTTAATGTATTGTAATAGATAGTGCTTACCTTTTAGAATTTGAGACTTGGATGCATGCACTAAAAGATTTGAAGGGTTTAGTGATGCAAAAAATGCATCTAAAATGAAAAACGTCAACAGAGGCAGATCTACATGGTGAAACGGGGTGGCAAACACCAAAAATATATATATATATATATATATATATATATATATATATATATATATATATATATAGAGGTTCCCTTCCATAAATAATAATAATAAATATAAATATATAAAATTGTATATCCAAATATTCAATTTATCAGTCTAATTATTTTCTTTGACTTGTTTAAATTCACAATCTAGTAGACTTGAGTTTATAATTTTAATTAGAGTTGAAAATTTTTGACATGACATGACACGATACGAACTTTTTCAAGATATGATACGAATACGCCTAATTTATTTATAATACAACTAGACACGTTTAAAAATATATAAAAAATTTTATAAACCACTAAATGACATGTTTAAACTATTATACGATACGAAACGATACATTTAAATGATTATATGGCACGAAAACGATATGTTTAAATGACATGTATATAGATTTAGGTATATAAGTTTATAAATGGTTAAATAATTGCACGACGTAAAAATGACACGATATGAATTACTCACTCTAATTTTAATGTTTGTATTGTGGTTAATTTTAATTATTGTAGTATTTTACTAACACTATTTAATATTTAGTCACTTTTATAGTAAGAAATTTATTTTTAAATATTAGTGATGACGATATTATAAATTACTTTTAAAATATGAGAATTCATCTAGAACGATTGTACTTTTTTCTTTCAACTTTTTACCTTTTATCAATAAATTATAATTTAGAATTTTTATGCATTATGATAAATTTTTTATTTATAATTTTTTTACTCTATAAATTTGCCACCCTATCAAAAAAATTTCAGGATCTGCCGTAGATCACTAAGCTAGTTTAGTGACGAGAGTAAAACATACGTTGCTAAATTAGTGATGCTACAAGTTGTCGCTTAATATATGGATCTTTAATTTTTCTATTTTATATCAAATTAATTGTACTCTAGCGACTTTAAGGGTATCACTATATTTTTAATTTTTTTTTTTAATATTTCAAAAAAATTGTGTAACATAATCATCTAAAATATCACACCATTCATACTGAAAATTATTTCAATAAATTCTTATATTCAATTCATTAAGGAAGGAAAAGACAATTCTTTTCTAAGTTTTTAGATGTGAGATGAATACACTCATCCACATCACATACATATTACTTAAAAGAAAATTGTGTTCTTTTATTTAATATATGAAAACTTAAAAAATGGTTGAGTTCTCATTTCTAATAAAAAATAAGAGCACTCTTCTTTTAGAATCATTCATGTGACGCATGTTACTTAATATGAGCTCATTTTTTTGAACATGTGTACATGAGTTAATATTTATTTATATTATATGTATATATATATATATATATATTATATAATATATATATATATATTAATATATATTTAAAAATTGCAAAGCGGTGAACCAGCGGTTTCGAATTGGAACTGGTTGGTTCTAAACCGGTCCTGAACCTCTCCTTGGGCAGTTCTAGGCCAGTTCAAAATTTTTTTTGAATCGTGAACCGGTTGTTCTGGTTCACAGCCCATGGCCAGATCTATATACCATTAATTACTGATCATCCAACAGATATGAATGCATGATTTTAAATCTCTCAAATCATGTATAGCATTGAATTCAATATGAATACCTCTAGAATATGTTGGGTATGTCTTTGGTATACCTTGAGAATTTTCAAGAAATTCCCTAAGAGGAATTCTCTAGGTATATTTTAGGTATACGTCAGGGATATCTTGGATATACCTTTGGAAATTCCATAAGAATACCTCAGGTATTTATTGGGAATACTTTGGGTATATTTTAGAAATTCCTTGAGAATTTAACGTTATAAAATTAATTATATTATTATAGCCCAAATATCATATTAAATTCTGAACTTAACAAGTTCTCACATTTCCAATTCTACAAACTAAACTTTATTTTAATCATAAGAAGTTTTATTTTAATAACAAATCTATCCTCGCTCAGTATAACAGAATCATGCTAAAATTATTTATAAATAAATAAAAATTAGATATAATAAAGAATAATAAAAAATAAAGTAAAAATGTAATAATAAAAAATAAATAAAAGTTTGCACATTTTCATAATTATATCCAATTCAAAAAAAAATTATTTAGATTATATATATATATATATATATATATAATTTTACTTTAATATAATAAATGTAGCATTGGTATCACAGAACCACACTCGAACCTAACTAGTATATCATCTGAACAATCCATATCATCTGATGTAGCTAGCATATCATAAGGACAATCCGATATAATATTATAATTTATCAAAATTAGATATAATAAAATTAAAAATTATAATAAAAAATAAAAAATAGAGTAAAAACGAAGTAGTAATAATAATAAAAAATAATACTTAATTATAATCATAAATAAGTAAATACTAAATTATTTATAATTATTTCTTAAATTTATTATTATTAAATACTGAATAAACAATTGAAATTAATTTTAATTAATATTATAAAATTAATTTTAACTATAAATAATATTATAATATATCGAAATCAAAAAGTAAATATACTAGATATCAATTATTCAATTAAATTAATTATAACACATAAATAATGTTAATAATATATAGTAATAACATAAAATATATGATTAATTAAATGATTATATTTTATTTCCCCCCTTTCCTAGCCTAGACATTTTCCTCTCCTGCCCCTAACCCTATCATCTCCTCTCTTCTCTCTCAAATCATCATATCCAGCATATCCTTAGAACCTTCAACCTCCATTCTTCTCCTCAATCTCTAATACTTCTCCAGGTCTTCGAAATTCGGAGTCGCTACTCTTTATTTGCTGTTGGTTTTAGTTTTAGATATGTGATTTGTTTTTTTTTTTTTGGATGATGATCTTGTGATTTTGTTGATTTGCAGAGTTTATTTTTGGTAATGACGAAGATTATGGAGACTCTAGGCCCTAAGGTTGGAAGATTCTGATATGGAGCTTCTCACTAAGTCTCAAGGCTGGGTTTACAAAAGGATGCTTAACTTGTTAGGTTTTTCTGGTAGGGTTTTATTTGAAATGTTGAAATACCACAAAAACCGAGGAGGGGGGTGTTGAATTGAGATTTTTGAATGGAATGAAAAAAAATAAAATTTGAGCAATAAGGAACAAGAGAACACAATCAATTTATAGAGGTTCGGCCCTCTTATTCTACTTCTCTCCCCAACCTCAGTTGAGAGTTTCAATCCACTAACAATCTACTTCAAGATGTAGATTAAACCTTTACAAGTTTAAAAAAGCTATCCAAATATTTTAATTCAAGGCTAAGACTCAAACCCTTACAAGAATTTCAATCCCAAACCCAATACATTCAATCTCACTATTGAACTATTGATTGTAAAAAAGAAATCACCTAACAACCCAAAGAACTTAAGAAAACTTGAGCTCTTTAAAAATACAATATAGAAGTAGGTGAGAGAAAGAGAGGTAGCTAAAAATTTAATGCACAAAAATGAGTTGAAGTAATATGCACTTAATCAATTGTTTTCTAACCCCACACAGTAATAAATGTGAAGTATTTATACTCCCTTGGAGTATTGTAGCCGTTGGGATCCATTTAATGTATTTGTAGCCATTGAACTACCTCATTAATGATGTATGTATCTAGATTCATGGTCATGACATATTTGTTCATGATCATAAAAGCATTTTGGCACTTAAAAATGAGTTTTCCGCTCGATCTTTATAGTCATGAAGGATTCTTTCACAGTCATTAATAATGTTTTTCATTGCCGTAAACATTTGCTTGGTAGTGAAGGCTACTGGACCATTTGGACAATGTTTTTACGATCATGAAACAATTTTTCACGGTCATGAATGTTGCCTTTCACAGTCATGGCAAAATATTCATGGTCATGAATGTTGCCTTTCACGGTCATGACAAAATCTTCATAGTCATGAATGTTACCTTTTATGATCATGAAGCCTGATGGTGAAGCCTTTCCTTTTAAGCCGTTTTTTATCCAATATTAATTTCCAAAGTTGTTTAAAGATTATAATTGACTTATTTAAGACTTAAACACTTGAAAAGATTAAATCTCATTGTATAATTACTTGTGATCATCAAAATGACGGAAATACCCTCAAGGTTCAACAAATGTAATAAGGTGATTTCGACTTTCATTCACATTAAAGAAAGAAGCCTGAATTTTTGTTTCATATCAGACTTTGGAGGTGGAGTTGATTTTCTTATTGCTGCATATTGACATTGCTATATTCATCGACCAAATTGGTCAACTATTATTTGAAGAATAAGATAAAATCGGTTTTAATCCTACCTTTCTCTGGCTAAAAATCTTATGATAATTTTAACACCACTCTTGCCTTTAAAATTGAAGAATGATACCTGAATCTTTGTTTTTCCCTCTCCATTTTTGATGGGCGTTGGATTGAGAAAATTTTGGTGCTCAAACTAACTTAACATTTTATATTCCTGTATGAAAAGTGTAGTCCATCATCCATGCCTTTTTTTTCTATAATTTTTAATTTCTTTCTTTCTTAGGTTGTGTGATTTTTGATTCGTCTGATAGTTTAATGGGAACTTGTACATAAGATTCCAATTAATTGTCTGTGGTCGAAGTTGTATAATTTGATTCTATGTTCTCAGTAGTATTGTTTTACTACAGTATCCATCAAAGACATTGGCCCGTTTGATGTTGGAGGACCATCAAAAAGCAATGGTTGATAGAAAGGGCGACAAAGACCAATTTACTACTGATTATATTACAGAATGCATGAACAGAGGTACATGAATTTCCATATTTGCCTTGAAAGTGAAACATGGTTTTTGCTTAGCGAATTGTTTCACTTCGGTTAATACATGATAATTTAGTTAGCTGTGAGCTAATATGAATTCTGAAAATTAGTTAAAATATGATACATGGCTTTCATAGCTTGCCTATTTTGTTTTATAATGAGATTGAAGATCAGTATTGTTTTGAGCTGTTGAGATGTGAGGGGATGTTATAGGTTGTGTTTAGATTTTGGTCCTTAGGATGGGCCTCATGTTAGGATTGTTTTAAGATGGTTTTAAGATGCTGGGTTGGGCTGTTTGACGGATTTTTTTTTAGGAAATTTCATACAATACTGACTTTTTGGTGTTATTTATAGAAATACCTTCCCTTTTTTTTTTCTCTTTTCATTCATACCAAAAATAATTTCATTTGCACTTATTATTTGAATTTTAGTTTTCAAATAGTGAGAGAAAGAAGAACTAGAGAACGAAGAGAGTGATTCGTTCTCCATTCCGAAGTACAATTCCACTATTGATGTTGTGAGATCAAATCCCTAAATAAGTATACCCATTGCTACTGAATTTTTTTCAACTAAGATCCTATTTGCGAAGAGAGTGATTTGTTAGGCTTCACAGGAAGACCCTATTTCGAAATATATCTTTTGCTACCGCTTGGTTTGGTGACCTAGCCCTCGAGATTTTCAACCTCTGCTTCCACTATGAATTTGGTCCAAGCTTGTTATTATCTTATGAACAGTAGCTGAGAGGTTATTATGACTTATGCGTACAGAGAATGTAATTTTGTGGCTGATTGGATTTCGAAGTTTATTTTGTCTTGTAACTTGGGCATTCACACCACCAGAAACTTTTCTTGGGAACTTGAAGCTACTTCTGGAGGGTGATAAGAATGGGGTAGTTTAGCCTCGCATTATCAATTGTTAGTTTGTTTTATTTTGTTGCTTTGGGTTTGTCCCCTCATTTGCATCCAAGATATATCCAAGGTAACTCTAAGATACCTTCGAGGTATACCCAGAAAATTTCTATCAAAGAATTCCTTAAGAATTCCCAAGGTATTCTTAAGGTACCTCTAAGGTATATTAAGGTATTCTTATGGAATTCCTAGTGATATATCCAAGATATGCCCAAAGTACCTTCAAGCTATACCAAACTACTTGTTTGAGAATTTGTGATATTTTGAATTTTGATTGAATTTTTTTGTTATTTATTGGTGAAAATTGAACTAAAATATATCGAAGGTATGCCGAAAATATATTGTTTGGGCATATTTTTGGGTGATTTTGAGATTTAGAAATTATTGTAATTTTAGAAAGTTGTTTTTTGGTAAAATTAAAAAAAATTTTAAGCGCCGGTGGAAATGTAAATTGGTATTAAATTTTCAGTATTTCCATAAAATTCCATTTTTTTTCTTCGTTGACCTGCATGCATCCATTATTTCACTGTAAAAAAGACAAGTTATGATATATCGATTTCGATTGTCTACTTTGTTTCGGATTCTGTGGCTTGCCCTTTTTCTCATCTTTCTTACATTTCTTTTTCCCTTACATATGTCAGAACAATTTAACCAGGAATTGTCATTGATTGGAAAAATTCCCTCTGTTCACTTTAATACAATGTTTGAATTTGCAGGCTGTTGGCAGAAAGATGTAGCTAACACCAAAACCCTTGCTTTTGATGGGGTATTCATTACACTTTATACAATTGCATTAGAAAAGCCTCAAATGGTACTTCGTGATCATTTTAAGAAGGGTGTTCCTTCATCTTAGGAACCTGCAGCATTAGCGAAGTAAGTCTTCATAGCTCTATTTTTAATCAAATTATGAAATTGCAGTAATCTTCATACCTTAATTAGATTTTAAAACGCTTATCCAATAATAACATATTGGCTATACTCTTGCCATCCAAGTGATACTTCGCTTTGTTTATTCCAGATCTTTTCCATGTTTATTTATTATCTTAGTTATATTTGGAGACTGCAAATTAACTTTTGTATTTTGGTTTCTGCAGTTTGAGAGAAATTCCAAAACTTTTATAGAGAATGACTTACTTCAAGATTGTGGTTTGTATTAGTTTGAATTGGCATGTGTTTGCTTCATTAGTTAAATAGCGCAATCAAATATCTTATTGAACTAGATACATAAAGGGCAAATTGCTGTTTAGAACTTAAACACGGTTTCCTAGCTAAAAACAGTATGCATCAGATTATTTTGTTCAAGATGTATTGCAATTTGAATCTTTGTCTTTAATTGTGAACAAACTGGGTAACTTATTAAATTTTGATGAACATGCATAATATCTGAAACTTTAAATTTTTCTACACTGAACCTGCTGCAGCTGATAATTAGAAAGCTTGCAAATTAATAATTTCATGTTAAAACTATTTTCTTGCTAATTCCACCTTTATGGTTTAAGTTTTGTTGCTTTCATTTGACTTGGTATTGCAGTTATAGCGGTGGACCTGAAGCAGACTATGCGGGTCGATAAAGATCTTCAAATTCGTGTCTACTATGCAGGTCATGTAAGATATTCATAGCTTAATTTCTTGTAGTTGATTGGCAGCCCATCTTTGCATACAGTTGCAAATAAATTTATCTTCCGCAGGAAGATTGTTCCCTTAAGAATTGCAATTTATCTTAGTTTTAGGGCCTTTGACCAGATATAAATGTTTGTGAAAAGAAATTGGCTAAACAAGAGTGTTAAAATAACACATAATTTTGCAAAGTGTCTGATCATCATATGAACTGGTACAGAAGATAAGTCCTTGTATATAAAAGTTGCAGAATAAACTAGTATAGGGGAAATCTAGTGCAACAAACTATTTAGAAATTGAAGTTTTTGGGAAGTGCTGTAAAATATGCTAATTATATATAACTTGGACTTGGAATTTTTACAAGTTTTTTTTTTTTTTTGTACTGCTTGTTCTCTTTTACATGCTAACCAAGGAGGTATTCTAATTGTACAGTTTCCACATTTAGCTAAAAAATGAAGGTGGTGAGCCTCGACACCAAGAAAAAAGGCACCTTTTTCACATTAACATTTCTAGATTAATTAACATTTCTCTATCAAATTGAGATTAATAGCTTATGTCTTTTGACATCAAATAGAGATTAGTAGATTAATTAATTAATGAATTCTTATTGGAAATCTTTTGGTGTGTCAATTAGATATCTTAAAAAACTAAGGATTTATGTTCACTCTTCAGAACAATAAGGCTGACGATGGAAGATTTGTTTTGTAACTCATGAATTTTTTTTTTTCCTTTTTGTCAAGTTAGATTTTTGATGTCATTGAAGAACTTGATTAGTCCACATAGTTGAAGTATTAGGTTTATGATGAATAATGTAAAGGCTTTTTGGTATTACATTTTCAGCATAGAACTGATAATCTATTAGGAGATGCTTTCGCTTTTTTTCTTGTATATTTGTTGAGTTTATTGCATTTGTTTGATGCAAATAAATCAGCATTAATTATCTGTACTGTTGCCTAAATAATCACCAAGAAATGAGGTGAGAAACTAAAACTTTTGCACTTCACATAGAAAAGAGAATATTGAAGAAGTAGGAAACAAGATATTTATAGAGGTTTAGGTGTTAAAAAACCCTACTCCTCTTCCCAACTGTAATTGGGTATTCACTATTTAGTCACTTGGGATTACAAAGAGAGTTTTGCTAGTTCACTCACAACTAGGTATTTTCCAAGACTAACACTTAACCCAAAATTTCTTTGTATTTTAATGGTTCACACAACAATCAATTCTTTGTAATTTGGCTCACATACTATCCAATTACAAGATAACTGAAGTATTTAAGGCTAACACTTGAATCCTTACAAATAATTAATGATTGAAATTTGAGAAAACAAATTGCAAGAGTTTTGACACAATAAAAGTAGTTAGATCATATAAATGACCTTTTAGTAGGGTATTTATATTGATTTCCCACTAAATAGCTGTTACAAATTAGTGTCATAACTCTTTCTAATGTTCTCTTGCAAGTGCATTTAATGTAGCTTGCAGAGACAGTTTCCCCGTCGGGAAAGTGGATTTCCTGATCAGGAAATGGTCTAAGCTAACATGTGTCATTGTCTGGCTGATAGTTCTAACAGCTAGTCCTATATGATTTTTCTAGTAGGGAATTGCTCGATTATGCCTTGACCAGGGACTTTGGATTGTTGACTTTGAATGTTTCCCGGTCGGGACACCCATTCCCAGTCGGGAACTTGGTTAGTCAAGCTTGGCCATTTTGACTTCCCAGATGATGTGGCACATTTTGGTAGAGGCTCCTCTCAACGGGCATGTCCATTTGAATTTTCTGGTTGGGCCTCAACCTTTTCTAGTCTGGAATTATGCTTTCCCGATCGGGATTGGACCTATCCCAGTTTGCATTGGCTACTAGAACGCTAGAAGAAAAGAGCCAGTCTTTCCCAGTCTAGACATAATTTTCTCGATTTGGAACATGGTCACAGTCGAGACATTTTGGTCCCTGTTAGGATCCTCATGGAATACTTGACTTGTTCATTGCGAAAATCAAAATCAAATGTGTTGAAACTTTGAAGACTATCAAAACAACACAAAATGAAGATATTAGTGACATTTAATTTGATTATCAAGATCAAAATGGAGAACAATTATCCTAAAATCGACAGTCTCTCCCTTTTTGATTTTGATAATCAAACTAAGAAAAATAACAAACTGATAGTATATAAATCAAATTAAAGTGCTAAAGAATATGTATACAAAGTTTCATATTATTTGAAGCAAGATAACTTGTAGAATAACTTAAGTCAAACAAGATTGTTAAAAATCAACATTGTTAACTAAGTTACCAATTCGAAAATTAATTTGTTTTTTGCTTAAGTTTTCATAGTCTTCTTCTCCTTTGGCAAGATAAAAAAGAATAGATGCATAAGAAGCATAAAGTAATTACCAAGGAGAAGAAAAAAACAAACTTTAAAAAAAAGAAAAAGAAAATGTGTTACATAGAATAAAAATGTGTGACCTAAACATAATATTCCACACATCTAAGATATCTAACCTAAACAGAGACAAATAAAAAACATGAAGGCTAAAAAAAATAAAGAGGCTAAGCATCTCCTTCTTCATTACCCTCCTCCTCCTCTTCTTCTTTATCACTCTCTTCCTCTTCCTCTTAAGTGCCTTGCTTTCCGTCAAATGGATTCTCCTCTTCAAAGCTATGGGTGCAAATATGAAGATTTAATTGGCCTTGCATGCTTTGAATGTCTAAATGAAGGTATTGTGTCATGTCCCTCATGGTATTGAAAGACCTCATTTACAAGTCATATAGACTTTGCAAAGTGGCATGTTTGGGTTGAGGCGTTGCTTGAGGAGGCATAGCTTGAGCACTTGAGGCTTCTCCTCCCATGGATATCCTTGCACATTTCCTTGAAGCTTCTTGGGTTGCCTTTTAAGCTCCATGCTCTCTAAAGGCATAGAAGTATTAATCTACTTCCTTGTAAGGCCTAGTAATTGCTTTGCAATTTAAAAGGTATTAGATATCCAAGAAGTTTTCAAATTGGGAGCGAAAGGAAGTGAGAAGAGAGGTGTTCTCTGCCGTCATGAGGTCAAGGTATTTTGTAAGATAAGTGATTTGGGCATGGAGGGAAATGGTGCCTTCAGTGGTGGTGGCCTTAGAGATAAGCATTTCAAGAAGAAGAAGGGTAGTTTCAGGAGGTTTATGGTGAATCATCGTATAAAGATAGATGATGTCTTCATGAGTGACTTTTTCATTGCTTTCACTTCTAGCAATGATAATGAAAGTAATTATGTGATAGAGGATGAAGTGAGAGAGAGTTTTGATATGTTTGACAATTGATTTTTTATCTAAGCGGGTTTCAAGAGAAATGTCTCTCCACACGTCCAAAAGAGTAAGTGCATACCTTGGGCATTGAAAAGACCAACTTTCTTGAAGCATTCGTGAATTGGTTCTTGGTCATCTCTTGTTGTTGACTAAAAAGGTGAAAACGAAGTCCATAATAGCTAATAGGATGCTTAGGCTCCTTGATGACTTGGAGAGTAGAAAAGAATTATGTGGTGAGTTCGTCATGGCCGTCTTCAGGAGGCATTACAAAAGTTGTCCACCTCATTTCTTCAAGGGTGCCCACAATCTCATCCTTGACTCCTAACTTCTCAAGATCATCCAAATTCAATGTTCAATTGGAGATGAACTTCTTGGAAGTGATACCTATGTAGCGTAATTTTTCTTCCATTGAAAAAGCGTTGAACATGTCATTGAAGGAAGAGAAGTTTGAGGAAGATGTGGCCACTCCCTTTCCCTTGAAGGCTATTGATTTGGAGGTTCTAGTTTTACGTGCCATTGGAGAGAAGGAAGAATGAAGATGAAAAGAATCAAAGAAATTTGGGAGATGAAAGTTTAGAGAGAAAGAGTTTAGAGGGCAAAGTTAATGAAAGAGGGAGAGAATGAGGGGTATTTATAGATGTTTAAGGGGTAAGTGACCGTTTAAGGGGATTTGAAGTGAGTTATGATAGATTTGAAACGATTAGGAGCAGTTACAAAAAGCTGCCAATGTGGGAGTCCCAAGGGGGACAAGGGGGTTTCTGACGGGGAACTTTCCAAAGGAAAAAAATTTACACAAGTGTTAGAGTCCCGAGAAGGACATAAGGGTTCCTAACCATGAAGGTTTAAATGGTTATGATGGGTGGGAGAAATTCTAAATTTCCCGACTAGGAAAAGGGCCATCTAGAGCGAGAAAGTGAAGAATCACAATGGTCATGAAGAATTACAAAAGTCACGAGTGGAAGATAGATGTTGCAAGCGGGATAGTTGTCCCGAGTGGGAATTATGCGTACTAAGAGAGATAAGAGGCAAAAGAGGAATTTTGATTAAAGTACCCTAGTGTGGCATATCATAGATGATCATCATGAATAATTTTTGATAATTTGAGCCTTGTAGTCCATTAAATTGAACTTCAATAGACCCAAATGTTCAACTTATGCATACAAATATACATAGAGCAAACAAAGAGCATATCATATATATTAATCAATTAAATAGCATACAACTCACACAATTATGTTCATACATAGTAATGATAGTGAATGCATGACTTAAAGCATTTCAAATCAATATGCTCCCATCAAGCATACTAAGCTCTCTTTTTATAAAACAAAACCTTTTATCAATGAGAGACTTGGTGAAAATATCTGCCAGTTGGTTGTTAGTGTTAATAAATTCTAACACCATATCACAATTTTGGACATGATCTCTTAAAAAATGATGTCTAATGTCAATATGCTTGCTCCTAGTTGAATGAGATTTTTAGAAAGATTTATTGCACTTGTGTTATCACATTTGATGGAAATGTGATCATTCACTTTACCATAGTCCTTGAGTTGTTGTTTCATCCAAAGAACTTGAGGGTAACAACCCACCTCCATATATTCTACTTCGGTAGTGGACAAGGCAATCAAAACTTGTTTCTTGCTAAACCAAGAAACTAAGCATTCACCTATGAAGTGACAAGTTTCGAATGTATTTTTTCAATCTAAAAGGCTACCGGTATAATCGGCATCCGAAAATCCAATGATATGAAATAATGTATTCCTAGGATACCATAAGCCTAAATGTATAGTGCCATGAAGATATTTCAAAATCCTTTTTACCGCATTCAAATGTGATTCTTTAGGACATGATTGAAGTCTAGCATACAAGCATACACTATATATAATATCGAGTCTAGAGGTGGTTAAATAAAGTAGAGAGCCGATCATACCTCTATAAAGTTTTTCATCAATAGCTTTACCCTTTTCATCTTTATCTAATTTTGTTGAAGTACTCATTGGGGTCTGGGGCATTCTTGCAACCATCCATTCCAAATTTTTTTATCAACTCCTTTGTGTACTTGGATTGGTTGATGAAGATGCCATCTTTGCATTGCTTAATTTGAAGTCCAAGAAAAAATTTGGGTTCTCCCATCATGCTTATCTCAAATTTTCTAATCATACACATAGCAAATTCTTGGCAAAGATTTTCATTAGTAGACCCAAAGATAATATCAACAACATAAATTTGAACAATAAGAGTGTCATGCTTATGCTTTTTAATGAAAAGAGTTGTATCTACATATCCTTTAGAAAATGCATTATCTATAAGAAATGCACTAAGACTTTCATACCAAGCTCTAGGAGCTTACTTCAATCCATATAAGGCATTAGTGAGCTTATAGACATGGTTTGGAAAAATATGATATTCGAAACCGGGAGGTTGTTTAACATATGCTTCCTCCGATATAAAACTATTTAAAATGCATTTTTAACATCCATTTGAAAAAGCTTAAAATTCATGTGGTATATATATGCTAATAAAATACGAATTGCCTCTAATCTTGCTATGGGAGCAAAGGTTTCAGCATAATCAATGCCTTCCTCTTGGTTATACCCTCTGGCAACCAATATAGCCTTGTTTCTAGTGATGTTACCATCCTTATCTAGTTTGTTCCTAAAGACCCACTTACTACTAATAATTGGGTAGTCCTTAGGTCTTGAAACCAAGGTCCAAACCTTGTTCCTCTCAAATTGGTTGAGTTCCTCTTGCATAGCAATCACCTAACTCTCATCACCTAAAGGCTCATCAATTGACTTTGGTTCAATTTGAGAGACAAAGGCAAGATTAGAATCAAGATGTTTGGAGTGAGTACCTACACCTTTAGAGGGGTTACTAATGATTTGGTCCTTTGGGTGGTTTCTTACAAATTTCCACTCCTTTGGTAGCTCATTGGATCCTTGCTCTTGGGCTTTAGATTGTTCATCCTCTTGATATTGCTCTTCTTGTTCCTTATCAAGATCATTCTTCTTTGATAATTCTCCATGTTTCTCTTGATCAAGATTGAGATTTTCCATGGTACCTACAACATCATCCAAAGGAATATCTTTCCCAAGATCAAATCTATAAGATTCATCAAAATTAACATGCATAGACTCTTCTACAACTAAGGTTCTTTTATTGAAGACTCTATAAGTTTTGCTAGAGGTTAAGTAGCCAAGAAAAATACCCTAATCTAATTTTAAGGCAAATTTTCCAAGGTTATCTTTGGTATTCAATATAAAATATTTGCAACTAAATACTCTAAGGTATGAGATCTTAGGTTTTCTTCCATTCCAAAACTCATAAGAGGTTTTATTTAAAATAAGTCTTTTGAAAACACGATTTGAAATATAACAAGCGGTATTAGTGGCTTCTGCCTAAAAATAGTTTGGCGAACCATACTTATTAAGCATTCTTTTAGCCATTTCTACCAATGTTTGATTTTTCCTTTCAACTACCCCATTTTGTTAAGGAGTTCTTGGTACGGAAAAATCATGAGAAATATCATTTTCTAAACAATAGTTTTCAAAAAGATTATTTTCAAATTCTTTACCATAGTCACTTCTAATCTTAGAGATAAAATATCCCTTTTCATTTTGGACCCTCTTGGCAAAGTGCTTGAATTTTTCAAAAGCATAACTTTTATGAGCTAAGAAAATTACCTAAGTAAATCTAAAATAGTCATCAATAATAATAAATGCATAATGTTTTCCACCCAAACTAGCAACTCAATTAGGTCTAAACAAATCAAGATGCAATAGTTGTAGAGGTCTAGAAGTACTTATAATATTTTTGAGCTTGAATGATGATTTGTGTTGCTTCCCTCTTTGATATGGCTCATAAGTCTTGTCTTTGAAATACTTGACCTTTGGGAGCCCATCTACTAGTTCATCCTTGCTAAGGCTTTGAACTAAATCCATGCTTGCATGTCCAAGCCTTCTATGCCATAGCCAAGATTCTTCACTAATAGATATAAGACAACTAGAGGAAATATTAGTTAACTTGTGTAAGTTAATTATATAAGTGTTATCATCTCTTTCTCCTTTGAACATCTCTTGATCATTTAAGGAGGTCACTAAACATCCATTAGAGCTAAAGATGACTTGATTTTCCTTATCATATAATTGACTCACATTTAAGAGATTATGTTTCAAACCATCAATAAGCATTACATTCTCAATGATTGAAATATCATCAAGTCTTATAGAACCAATGCCAATTACCTTGCCCTTAGCATTGTTTTCGAAGGTGATCTTACCTCCATCTACATGTTTAAGGCTTATGAAAAGGCTTTTATTTCCGGTCATATGCCTTGAGCATCCACTATCCAATAGCCACACATTTTCATTGCTTGTGGATTTAAGGCATACTTATAAAATACAAATTCAAGTTTAACTTTTAGGTACCCAAACAAACTTGGGTCCTTGGGGGTTAGTCTTTAAGGAATTCCGATGGGATTTTCTTACCAAACAATGAATGTTAATATGCCCAAACTCCATGCAATAATGGCATTGCTTGGCTTTAAAAGACTTTTGCCATTTCACTTGGGGTTTTAGCCTCATAACCTTCTTGTTTAAGGCATAAGAAGTGCAATAACAAACACAATCATGTATAGTGGGTCTTTCCTAGATGCATGCCTCTTATATAAGAAGGCATGGTTGGCCTTTTAAGGTTTTCCTCTTGAGCCAAGTAAGCCTTTGCTATTCTTCCTTTGAATAGGGGCTTTAGTGTGTGATTAGCTCTTAGTCTTAAAGGTAATAACCTCAATTGAAGAGGTTTGTGGTGTAGAAGCTATAACAAATATAGTTCTTGGTGTAGATAAAAATGATGCTCCATTAAAGTATAATACCCATTAACTAGGGGTTAGTTGTTATGCATAATTATGTTACTTAAAGTGATCATATGAGAGGTATACATGATATATATGAGGGTATATTTGAGGTATATGTATGGTATATTGGTCAATTTTGACTTTGGTTTGAAGAGAGAGATGAAAGAAATGAAGAAAGCATGCAGCCTTCACGCACATGAATGAAGAGATTCATGGCTATAAACATCGTGGTCAAAGATAAGCATTGACTATTTTTACTGTAGACATTTATGGCCATGAAGGTTTTGTTCATGACCATGAATATTAATATTAATGACCGTGAAAGACGTATTTATGACCGAGAAAGGGGCTATATATAAGTTTTTTCCACGATCTTATCTTCATTTTTTATCATATTTTCCATCATCAAACACCAGGAACAGATCTTAGACACCCAAGAACCATATGTGAGTGATTTAACACCAAACCAAGAGAGAGAACACAATCAGAGCAAGATTTGAAGAAATCATCATCTTTGGTGAGATTTTATAGGAGAGAGAAAGTTGGTGCAAGAGAGCTCATGAGTTCCTTGCATGATCAAGGGTAGTTTCTGCTTTCAAGAGGTAAGAAAATCCATGAAAACCATCTCTTGAACATGATTATGAAGCTATATGAGGTGATTGGATTGTTTGGTTGGAAATCTATAGAATAGAGGTTATGGGAGGAGAAGGGTGTTAGAAGTGGAAAATATATTAGGATTTACGGGAGCTCTAGGACTCAGTTAAAATTAGAGATTTAAAAAATATTTAATTTAACCGAAACATGCAATCAAATATTACATGACATGAAAATATACTTTTCATGTTAATTTTAAGCATTTATCCATAACTTTTAGCAAAATATATTTTGTAATCTTTATGGATAAAATATATTTGCCAAGATCATCCCATGATTTTAAGAACAAAATAGAACAATAAAAGTTTTAGACAAACCTTTTAGAATTGAGTTCACCAAGTGCGCAAACCAAGCAAAAAAAAACTAAAAACTTTAGTCGTGTTGATGAAACTCCTTTGTTAGTCTAAGATGTATGATCACAAATATTTCTTTCTTGCAAATTTTATAAGCTGATAATACTTTAGTAGCTTTTTCTCAATATTTTCTTTCAATGCTCATACCAGATGAGAGAAAAAAAAAATTTGAAGCAGAAAACAAATTTTTTTTTTGCTCTGAAGGAATTTTTAAGAAGCAGATGAGGAATATTATGGAGAAGTTGAAGAAGAGAAGAAGTT
Organism: Balakata baccata; assembly: GCA_949630135.1. Classification (NCBI taxonomy): domain Eukaryota; kingdom Viridiplantae; phylum Streptophyta; class Magnoliopsida; order Malpighiales; family Euphorbiaceae; genus Balakata; species Balakata baccata. The sequence continues at coordinate 42,234 of CATIWF010185736.1, forward strand.
ATTAAAAAGAAAAAAAAAAATCAACATTTTACAAGTAATATCGCAAATAGTGGTTGTGGAAAATTTGATTTTTATTTATTTATTTATGATGCAGTGATGGTGCAATAATTGTATAGCTTATTTTCTAGCTACTACCATTAATCATAGAATTAATATTCTCTTCTAGTAACAATGGTAATTACTTTAATATACCATTATGGTTTATTTAATTAACAATTTAATTAAATTATAATTATATACAAGAGAAATAGTTAAAATTAATCAATATTAATTTTAACTCAAAAAGTATAAGTGCTCTTTTATAATTTAATTCTCAATTAAACTACTCCCCACATCATGAATATGGGCTAGCCAAATAATTTAATTTGGGTGTGACTTATGAGGTCAATAATTTTATTAGAATGGAAATATAATATTAACTGCTTAATATTATATAAGACACTATTTTTGAATTACTCGTATACTTGGACACATTAAATATCCTTCTGAAATTCTCATTTTAATTACCGATAAAATTTCAAATATTAATTTGATTTCTAAATTATAATATTAAGTCCTCTCGTTATGATCCCGATACTGATTAGGGTTACAACATGTCAAATCTTGTTAATCAATATACTAATGAGTGATAATTTGCGTTTTGATTAAAATAAGACTTATCATTATTAATCTATTAAATAATTTAATCTTATATTGAATAAGTCATATTTCTCCTGGTCAAGAATTTATTTTATCAGAACCAAAATATCAACTACATTAGGATCTTACCCTATTGCTACAGGGTAACGAGTCTTTACTATTGGTAATCTCATGTCTCACTACATGACTAACTGTGGTGACTACAAGTGGATTACCAAGTGTGAATAGCCCAGTACAAGGCAAAAGCACCTGCACAGCTACCTATAAAAGGAAAATCTTGACACCTTAAGTTAAAGGACTTCGAGTCGAAAAAGATTCATATATTATGATCAAGATAATAACTATTGACATCTAGCATTATCTGTACAGTTATTATCATGCGTCACTATTCGGTACCCTTAACTCTTTAAAAACCCACTAGTTTATCTAGATATCATTATATCATAGAGAATGATATTCCTCCTCAAAATAAATCATGTGATAACCTAGAAGTTCAATGAATGCATAATTCATTGTCCTATACCGGTTATAAACATTTTTAAGATTATCTTTTACTAGAGATATTTATCTCATTATTATTAACAACTTGATAATAAATTCTCTATGAATAATTAAAGAGCTATATATTTCATAGTATATATAATTACTGCATTCATAATTTAATCAACAACTTGAATATTTTATTATGAATGTGAAATATACATATGTCCATTATAGTATATTATTTAATATATAAAAGCAGTGAATGCACTAGGGCATACACACCACTAATAACCAAGGGTGATGAAGTTTTGTGTGTAATTGTGTTCTATGAGATTATTGGAAGTGAGATACCATGATATGAAGTAGAAATCATGCATAATAATAATAGTTTGGAGAGTATTAGTTAGTTTTACATTTTTACCATACTACCATAGACATAGTATTTCATATATAGTATTGTTTGTGATAGGGAGACAAAGTCAAGAGGGAGGAGATTGAGAAGGAGAGTAGATAGCTCCTTAGTTAAGCTTTTGTCAAGCTTCTAATAGAGGTTTGTACATATACACATTGTTAGTTGCCCTTTAAATGTGATAAATGCATGTAAATGTTAAATTATGTGCAATGATGTTGTTAAGCACACCTCTTCATTAAGTAATATGAGACATGATTAAATGTTAGAAAGGTTAATTAGAGGGTTTGAATATGTATAAATATAATTATGAGTATAAAAATGGCATGTGTTATACGTGAGTTATGAGCTCGGTTGTGACCCCATTTTGGGGAGATAATTTGAGTTGTGTAACATGTTTTTTTTTTATATCTAATGACCATGAATAAAGTTTACACATGTTTAGGAAGTGATTAGAAGTGGAATTTTGATAAAATTTGACCATAGACACAAGTTATGACCTTTCACAACCGGCGTCACAACCATGATAAAATTATCATGACCATGAATATAAAGACAGTAGCCTTCACGACCAGCCAAAAAATTCATGGCCTTGAAGACACTATTCACAGCAAAGGTGACCCATATTTAAATGATATTTTGGTGAGTCCAAAACATGACAATTATATATAGATGTCATAGTATGACGTAAAATGCATATGAAAACATATTAATGAGTATAAATGTGATTTATGAATGTACATGAATTATATATATAATATGCTGGAAACAAGAAAGAATGAGATTGAAACAAATGGGTACTTTGTATAAATGCCTTTTTCTCCACCTAAAGACTACTTTAGGATAGATGGTGCACCATAAAGGGGATAAATAATAAGTATCACTACGAGGTATAAGAGAGGAACATGGTTGCTAGTCCTGGATTGAGTGCTCCTATTCTTAGCACTCATATCCATTATTATACTCAGTCTTTTGACTTGAGGAGCTAAGCACAGGACTCAGTGGTTATGTAGGATATCTAACCCTAGACTAAGAGCGCCTACTTTATTATCCTATACAAAGAATGAGTAGGATGTTTGACCCTAGACTTTGAGCGCCTACTTCACACCCCATATCCAGCCAGTTCGGGAAATGAGGCTTAGGCTATATTTATCAAAATTGCTTATTAAAAAGAAAATGAGGGTTGGGCTATATTTATCAAAGTTACTTATTGAAAACAAAATAAGGCTTGGTCTATATTTATCAAAGTTGCTTATTGAAAAGAAAATGAACATGACATGTATGATTGATGGTAAGAGATTAATGGCACGAATGAGGGCAAAGATATAAAGGCATATAATATGAATTGAACATAGACACTGCATGCATGTGATACGACATTTCTAATGCTTTCATAAACATGATATAATGTTCATATGCCATGACATTATATATGTTATGCTATGTTTATATGATTGCATGAGAAAATTTCAATGCCTATATGTACTACTAAGTTAGAGTTAGCTTAGCATGAGTTTTTCTTACATCGGTTAAGGAGCTTATGTTAGATGTGCCTAAAAGGCAATCGCCTTAGGCACTTAGTGTACACATTCATAAATGCATTCTTTCATTATATTAGTATTCATTTGCATATGAATTGACATAGATCTTAAACTAATTAATGAAAGTCCATAATATGAAACATAGTATGAAGAAAATCATGATGGGATCATGATAATGAGATTCTTATTATGTGTAACTATGTTAATATCTAAATTATCCTTAGTCATAAGATCAATAAGATGGGACATTGTTGATCCGGATAGACTAGCACATGTTATACTCCTTGATTGGATCAAGCAGTAGACCTTATAAGCTGTGAACATGAGATGTTCAAAGTTAATATGTGGATGTTTACTAAGAGTAGTCAAGTACATTGGATGACGTGCTACGAGATGATCATATGGATTATCTATTCAAATGTCAATGATAGTCTTATCATAGCAATGGGGCAAGTATCCTTATACTTGAGGTACTCAAGAATATCTTGGATACTAATTCTGTGCTTTGACTCCATTCCTTGTTGCCTTATAGAGGTCGCTCGTAGGGTGGTGATTGGGTACAACTTGAGGTATTCGAATGTAACTGTGTAGCCAATAAAGGATTCACCGTTCCTGATAGAGGGAGAGTGTACCCACGGCCTTTTATCGGGATCATTACTTAGGAATTTCTGGCCAGAGTGGAAATGTTTTGAAGATGGTCTTTAGTGACATGTCTAATAGAGTAATGAGTCCTAAGGATAACATCTAATATCACTTGGGCTAGATGTGACATAGTCAGTCTAGCAGGAGCTGACACACAGTCCATGATATGAACCGAGTGGGGTATAGGATGGTGAAAGGATGAATTGCACATATTGTTGTCTATGGAAAGATTCGTTGTCAAACTACTAACTTTCCGGTCAATTGGGGGTCATGATGTGTTGCTAGATACCGCTCATGATTTGCTTGAATTAATTGTTAGTTCAAGTGGCCAATATAGCCGGGAACCTAATGAGTCACACGCATTAGAGATGTAAAGAATGATTAAAATAGCTTTGGATGAGATTCAAAATATGAGAAAATTATTTTGAGTCGGTTCACGATAAGATCGCGGGAAAAAATGGTCGAGGGGGTTGATGGGCCCTTATTGGCCCGCTAGGCCTGCCCAGTAGGCCTAGGCGGGTGCGCAGCAGCTGCCAATGACCCTTAAATTGGCCCTTAATGGCCATTATTGATATAACTCTCATTTTTCTCATATCTAAATTTTGGTCAATGAAACTAATTTTCTTTTGGATCTAAAAGACCCCAAAGGATAGAAAATTGAAAAGAAAAAATTTTTAGGAGAAGAAAAATTTTCAGAGACAACAAGAAAATTAAAGAGTTTAATTTTCTTCTCATATGAACATACACCATTGCTACCACTTTGAGGTATGTTCAAGCCATCTTCCTAGTGGTTTCGTCCTCTCATCTTCGCGTGAATATTGTTAGAGACAATCTAAGATTGGATTATTGTGGTTTGCTACAACCCAACAAGGTGAGAATTTGAAGAAAAATCAAGAAATTATAAAGGTATAAATTCTGAATTTTCTTTAGTTAAATTAGTTTTAATTAGCACATGTATAATCTTTTGATTCGGGTTTTGAAAATTTTTATTTTCCACTGCATAATATGTATGTGATACATGCTCAAAACCCATCATTGGTATCAGAGCCTTCTTGTGCCTATTAAAATTAATTTTAATTTACGGTGCAATTGGATTGCATGGTTTTGATGATTTTGGATCTTTTGATTTGTAAAATTGAAATTAATTTGTAAAATTTGTTTTACATATTTGTCTTTCAATGATCTGATCATGAGATGATTGAGAATGATTATATTAATTGAAA